>JAWDHC010000158.1:0-66821 GCA_036172615.1 Curvularia verruculosa | reverse complement strand
GTGCAAGGGGGACGACGGGGGCCGGGGGCTGGACCATCGAACAAGTATGTGGACAATGGGGCTGCTGTGGGAGGTGGATGCGGATGGATATTTGGGTCTAGAAGGCATGGAAGAAACTGGAGGTATGCAAGGTGTGATAGTGACGAGCCATTCGATCTATTTTTCTTCTTTTCTCTTCTAGCCTTCTTCTCATCATCGTTGTTGCTGTCGTCAGGAGCTCTTCGTGTCGTCTAGGCGCTGCTCATTTACCAAGGTGTGTAGGGGTTGGACGTGGGCAAAGACAGGAGTCCACAGGAAAGTTTTCCGGTGGTGGCTTGGCGCACCATCCTAGCTAGCCTAACGTTTAAATCTTACTTACTAACTCCCTTATGTGGCACACACGGGGGAGGCGAGAGAGACCCTGAAACAGCCGTGCTGGGCACACTTGTGCGGCTGGCTGGGCGGATTTCTGTGGGCTCCTTCATAATAAAAAAATATAGAGATTTCAAATTCTCTGCAGATAGTCATTTTGGTTCCTGAAGGTTTCTTTTGTTTTTTTGTGGCATTGCACCCGGGAAAAGGGGATCGGAAGTTCACATTTGCCAAAAGACGACCCCCGTGAGTAAACGAATTGATGATTTACCTGTCCATTTTTCAAGCACAAACTTTGATCATGTACCAAACACATTCCCGATTTACTGGACATCAAGTGGATAACGAAACAATAGACTGGATTAGCCATCGAAACAAGCGCTGCGCAACGTACACACGATTTTTCATAGTCAGGCCTAACCCTCGCCACGTGCATTGCGAGTGATTCTGAACCCCAGAACCGTGCATAAAGTTGCGCTGATGGGCGCCACTTTTCCTGCTACGCCTGGTGGATGACAAGCTACGAAGAGCCGGTTTCGCAATGCCAGCCAGGTACATGGGACCTGTCAGCGCTTGGATAACTGGGCAAGATAGAAAGAAGAAGATTGTTGAACAAGGTTGTGACGCATGCTTGAACACGTAACCTCATATCTTTCTGTTGGCAAAAGAGCAGATCTCGTAGCACGGCGGTGCCTGAAGAGGCTCCCCCGCATATCACGGCACATTTCTCGCCCCCCGCGCTCCTTACGTCCGGGCAAAAGCCACTGTCATAGGACTTTTCTCGGCATCAAAAAAGACCATTCAGGTAAGAGATTAGCGGCTGATAAGCAGCACGGGTCACGGTACCTGAGTGCAGAAGCGAGTTTGGCCGTACACACGATTAAGACAACAACGATATAGGGAGGGGTGGCTTTAACAAGTGGAGTCAGCACGTTGTAAGCGCCAAGTTGGAGCACAGAGCGTTTTTTTTACAACAGTTTCATGCGAACACGATACGACATGTAGATGACGTGCTGTCCTACTGGGAAAACCATGTCACGGTTTGGCCCAGATGTTGGCACTTGGGATTCTATTGGTAGCGTGAAAAGAACAATGTACGTACGGCATGGAAAAACCATGGATCCATGTTGAGATCGTTGATAGGCTATGTATTGTGATGGGACTAGCTTCATGCCTGTCATTGAGATGGAAACGCAAATTTCATCCTAACGACAAGAAACTTTCTGGGAAAACAGGGGAGAAAGCACGCATGTGCTGTCATTAGTTAGCATGAAACTGCCACGCCACGTTGTGTCCCATTCAGTTAGTGTATTAGCACAGTGCCAAACTCCGTCTTCATGAGTCGGCAACGTTTGGTGAACCCTTTCTAGTCCTGAGTTTTGAGTACCGCTACGCCATTATATTGCCGGCTTGACTTTGCCAAGTCGAAAGCATACCGATCTGCACCTAACCAGTGAGTACTCCTAAACCTTATCTAGTGCGCGACTCAAGTATGCGGCCCTATAGGATGTCTGAGCACGATCTTAGCTCGTGAACTAAACGCATTCGCGCCGGCGATCGCCTCGCGGGCCGCCGGCAGCCCAGGAGACACGAGTCATTTTCATCTATTCAACCCCCGAGAGTAGTACCAGGTAGGAAGTCTAGATCGACAGGGTGGGCCTACAGATGGGCAACTCAGTCCAAACAAGGAAGATGCCTAGTGAGAAACCAAGATGCTACCCTGTCCCGTGACGGGGTGAAATCCGAGGCCGCATCCCCCCCACCCCTCTCTGCGGAGGGATGGACACATCCGCATAGAAACTGCAACGTCCCTTTTACCCACTCTTTTATCTGTAAATTTCCCGATCAAAAGGGTGGGACCGGCCAGGCGCACTTCCGAACACTAAGTACTGGGAATGTGGAGAATGGGAAACACTGGCGGCGGCACCTCTTTTCCATGTTATGAAGCTTTGTCGAAGCCTGTTCCTGCTTTTATATGCCATTGCCGTCCAGTTTCGAAATCGACGTCTGAACGGGGGGGAGTCCTTGGTAGCCTGATTACCGGAGAAGGGAGACGAGAAACGCATTCGAAGCGCGCCGCGCTCATCCAGCATATCCAGCATGTCAAGCCAACTGGAGAACTGGGTCAGTAACCCGGAAGAGACGCATGGCCCACTCATGAGCGTCGCCATCTGGTCGCTTTGCGGAATCTCGGGCTTTTTCCTTGGTCTTCGCCTTTTTATCCAACACGGCCAGGGAAAGTTGTGGTATGACAGTCTCCTACTCACGATCAGCTGGGTAAGCCAAAAGAATGAATAGATGTTTATGAGAGTGGCTATCTTTTTTACTAACGCGCACACACTTGCAGTTGTTCCTCCTCGCTCAGGTCGTTCTATGCCAGCTCAACATCAATCTGGGATTCGGAAAACATTCACTCGACAGTAAGAAAAAATCCAAACATGAGCAGAGAAAGATATATATATATGCCATGCAGCAAGTCTGACATTTTTCGCAAGTTCCTTTCTCCAACTTCGAGCGCATCACATATTACGGTGCCAGTGGACTCACCGTTTCCACGGCCGCCATTACGCTTAGCAAAGTCTCATTCGGCATCACACTATATCGGTTGACAGAGGGGTGGCTCAGAGCTTACGTCTGCTTTGCCATGGCTACCTTGTTCATCTTCGCAATACCGGTCGGCGTCATACCTTGGGTCCTGTGCAAACCATTAGCCAAGACGTTTGTGGATATCGTACCTGGAACTTGTGTAAACAAGCATCCTTCTGTCATCTTTGGGCGATTTCAGGCCAGTCAGTAGTCGATTTTTGGCCATTTGTTGGGAATGCTTTGACTAATTTTGGTGTACAGTATGGTCTGCAATCATGGACATATCCCTTGCCTTGATTCCTTGGAAAATCATATGGAATTTACAAATGCGCTCCGCGGAGAAGATTGGTGTTGGCATAGCCATGAGCTTGGGAGTACTGTGGGTTAACCTAGTCTGAAGGGTTTTCTTGGCTCAAACTAACAAGTTCGAAGAGCAGGAATCACTGCTATTCTCAGAGGCAAATATGTCGAGCAGCTGGCAAAACAAGATTTATCCTGTAAGAAGGTTCGAAATTAGCTTTTACGAAGCTAGCTGACGTATGCAGATGATGCAACTAAAAGCGTCATATGGTCTACAGCAGAAGCCGCCATGACCGTCGTCGCCACATCGATCCCCGTACTCCGAGTCTTCTTCAAACAAGCCGTCAACACAGCCATGGCCTCGTATCAGAACTCATCAAGAGGGCGGAAATCGAGAATCAACGGATCAAATCCGAGTGGCACTGGCGCAAGTTCCAACAATTCCAAGCTTGGCTCCAAACACCTCAAAGGTGATGTCACAATCGGATCGACAAACAAACGACGATCTGCTAATACAGGGAGCTTGAGCCAAGAGTCCTTGGTCAATGTGTCTGCGAAAGCCCAAGAAGCTTACATCGAGATGGACAATCTCATCGTGGACCCGGTAACTGGGCGAGTCACGCTCGCTCATCCAGGATCTATAGAGGACATGAGAAACCAGCGGCCACATCAATCTGTATGATATCGTTCTGTTTTTGTTTTTGTTTTTTCTTGTTTTTTCACGAAACTTCAGCGACTGGGCGGCAATTTGTAGATCGATGTATCTACGACAACATCAACACATAGAACTAGCATGAGTAACGACGTCATAAATGTAATATGAAACCTCGAACAGACTTCTGCTTGTTGATTCTAGCTGCTGCTCAGGCAGCAAGGATTTTCTGGGCAGCAGCGCAAATTTCGATTTGCAAGCCGGGAAAAAAAGCTCCATGGCATTCTTGGGGGTGGAGCTCTGGGGCGACACGGTTCGGAAACAAGATTCAGATTACGGCAAGAAATCGGCAGCAATAGTGTAGAGCCCTAGTCCCCAGCATGACCTTACCTGTTCTGGCTGCATAACCTAAGACGGCGTGATTAAAGCTCCGCGTGGCTTGAACCTTGTTGCCATATCGTTGTGTGGCGTCGGGGTCCCGTTGATGCACGGCCCCCGTTTCACGGCCTCCAAGCAGAGATCTACATTTCGACTGAAGAGTTCCGGCCAATCACGGGAGATGTAATAATGTATCCCCTGCATGGAAGATCGTATCTATTAGCCTCCTGCTTGCTTCAGGGAGCATGTGGTGCCACTCCGCCTATCCTTAATGGAAGCAACAGTGACTTAGTCATGTAATCAGGAGAAGGACGGTCATTTGACTATGATGATGGTGTGTAATGCGCAAATGCTATAACATGCTCGGCAGCGGAACCATCGGTCTTACTGTTCCCACACCACAATCTCACCTCCCTTCACTCCTTTAGCCCTCCTCTGTTTTTGTCGTCGGCTCTTCACATTCACATTCTGCAACCATGAAGTTCTCGACGCTGTGCAGTGCTTCGCTGTTTGCAGTGACGGCGTTGGCCTTCCCGGCCAACATGTTCAACAGGGATATCAGTGATACGCAGCTCGCAGAAATCAATGGGATGGTGGAGAAGATCAAGAGGGAGTTGGCCGAGAAGCGTCAGCTTGGAGCCGGACTCGTCAAGCCTGGGTTCGATGCTGATGCTCAACGCGTTGACACTTCTGGAGAGCACCGATACGTATGTACTTCCTTTGTTTGGATCTGGAAAGTATAGAGTTGGTACAGCTGCTGACATGCCCATGTAGATTGCTCCAGGCCCCAATGACCTTCGTGGATCTTGTCCAGGTCTGAATGTCATGGCCAACCACGGCTACATCTCTCGAACTGGTGTTTCGTCAGTCTTGGAGCTCACTGCTGCTTCCACTAAGGGTGCGTGAAGCTGTGCTATCGGCTGTCAAGATGTTAACAATTCCCCAGTCTTCGGCATGGCAACCGATCTTTCTGCGTTCTTGTCCGTGTACTCTGGTATCGTAGCAGGTGACATAACCTCGGTGTCTATTGGTGGTAAGCCAAAGAGCGGAGGACTGTTGGGTGGATTGACGTCTTCGCTTGGTCTTCTTGGAGAGCCGCAAGGTCTGAGTGCGTCGCACAACCGTTTCGAGGCCGACTGCTCTCCAACTCGAGGGGACTTGTACAAATAGTACGTCGTAGGCAACTGCGCCACCTTCTCGCATTCAGGTTGAAACTGAACATAACTAACTGGCTCCAGTAACGGCGATGTTGATTCTCTACAAATTTCTCAGTTCGAAGAGCTCATCTCGATGCCCATGGGCCCGAACGGCTACGATCTCACAGTCATGCTTCCCTTCCGAGGCTCGCGCTTCAACAACTCGATTGCAACCAACGGTCGCTATTTTGCCGGACCATTCACGCACTATGCTATTAACACGGCAACCTACTTGTTTACCTACCATTTCTTCCGCAATCACAGCGCTGAATTCCCAGACGGCTACCTCAGCGCCGAAACTCTCATGTCGTTTGAGGGTGTCACTGGAAAGCCAGGAAAGTTTGAGTGGGCTGCAGGCCGTGAAAAGATTCCTGAAAACGTACGTGGGGCTATTTGCAATCATGTATCGGGATAGTAGCTAACTCATGATACAGTGGTACCGCCGCGCTTACGGCGACGAATATGGAATCCCTGCCTTCACTCTCGATGCTGTGCGTTCGCTCCAGAAGCTCCCGTACATGGCTGTCGTTGGCGGCAACACCGGCAAGCCCAACACATTTACCGGAGTCAACATTGGCGATCTGACCGGTGGTGTTTACAACGCGAAAACACTCCTTGAGGGCAACAACGCCATGTGCTTTGCATTCCAGTTTCTCCAATTTGCCTCACCAGATATCCTGGACGGTCTGCTTGGCAATGTTGTGCTTGCTCTGCGAAAGTTGAGCACTGTTCTGGACCCGATTCTCGCTTCACTTGGTTGCCCACAAGCTGCTAAGTTCGACATGGGCTTGCTGTCCAGCTTCCCTGGCGGTGGAATGTAAAATAGTATTCGGAACAGCTATTTTAGTAGTTTTTAATCGTAAATACCATCGCTTAGATGTTACTCTAAAATAAACCTATCAAGACCGGCACGGTGCTCTTCTAGTACCCGGATGAAGACGAATTGCCTCTGACCCACTGGAAAGCGTAACATGCATGGAAACGAGGAATGAAGCATGTCACAATTGGGTGCAATTGTTTCCAAAACCTATATTTGGTAAGATCTTTAAGAAATTCGTAATATCCGTAACCATAGACCGGATAAGACATTGTAGGCGGGATCAATAGTACGCGGGGGAACCGGTGGCAAGTGCCCCGCATTCCGCTACAAGCTGGACCGGGCCGGTCAATATGAACCCGCTCTTTCGCCTCATTGAGTGACAGATTTAATCCTGCTGATAAGTAGTGCTTATTTAAAGTACACCGCATAGTCGTGCATAGAACTGACTTGGCGTTCACTAGTTAATAGTGACTCTTGAGCAATCTTCGCATCCACCTGCTACCAGATTTATCATCCCTAACCCATCGTCAATATGGCCCCTTCAGCCATTCAATCCGAGCCAACACCGGTGCCACAGTCTAAACAGCTGGTGCCAGGCTCGAAAGATAACGAGTCAAAAGAGTTGACGCCTCTTCAGGCCATCTCACAGGGAGTGTGTCTTCCCAGCGTACCTCTCTTCTCATCGTACGACAAACAGCGCGCATGGATGCTCTCTCACATGGCGGGTTAGTGAATAGATCCTTGCATCTAGTCAAATGTGTGTAATGACAGATGACAGGCGCCTTCCGTGTCTTTGCTAGGCATGGATTGGCAGAGGGCATGAGCGGGCACATTTCCGTTCGCGACCCCGAGCACCCACACACTTTCTGGACGAATCCACTTGGAAAGCACTTTGCTTTGCTCAAGGCTTCGGATATGATACTCGTCGACTACGACGGCAAAGTTGTGGGAGGCAACCAAAGCAGACCCGCCAATGGCGCAGGGTTCCTCATTCACTCGGCGCTACACAAGGCGCGGCCCGATGTCAATGCTGCGTGCCACTGCCATGGTATAGCCGGCAAAGCCTGGAGTGCTTTCGCCAAGCCCCTGGAAATGATCAACCAAGACGTGTGCTACTTTTACGGCGAAGCACAAGCCGTTTACAAAGAGTTCGGCGGGGTTGTGCTAAACGAGCAGGAAGGCAAAAGGCTAGCCGCCGCATTAGGGCCGAAGGGCAAGGCCATGATTCTGCGCAACCACGGCCTATTGGTAAGCTGACGTCCTTTTCTTCCTACGTAAGTTATTGAAAATTGCCGTATTAACACTAGCCAGACTGTGGGACAAACCGTCGATGAGGCTGCGTACCTTTACACCCTGATGGAGCGCTCCTGTGCAGTCCAGCTTCAAGTTGACGCCGCTGCTGCCAACGGCGTGCCCAAGGTCTACGTCGACGATGAAGCCGCTGAGTATACAGCCCGTATGGGAAGTGACTCAGAAACACTGTACTGGGAGCTCCAGCCCGATCTTGAGTACGAGTACGAGATGAGCAACGGCGATTTCAAGCACCCTGACTGCGACGAGGTTATCTGGCGGGGGTATTGAAGCATGTTGGTTGGATTCGGAATAGTCTCTCTTTGTAGCATATGACGATCCATTGACCATCACTATATTTTCTGGCATAGATCCCTGAAGTTCCTGGACACTTGTCGCTAGCCTGTTTTTGTGTTACATTAATCTTTACCCTAGGCGTGCGGTTCTGTTCGTTTCGACAATCTTTTCATCTGTCAGAGTCTATCAAAAAAAAACACGCGATGACCCTCTTTTGCTCGCTGTTTTTATACTTGTAATAGAAATGGTTGATGCTAAAAACGGGAGATGATTCTGATAGTTTGTCATCTGCTGCAGGGCTAGATCCTTCCATTACTAGTGGTTTCTCCAAAGCGCTTCCAAACGCATATCATGAAGGATTACATAGATTAACCCTTCAAAGCCGATGGAAAGCAAGTAACCCATACTCTTCATACTCTCACCCTCTCCGAAAAGCGAAGGTAACCTCAGTTGCGAATACGAATGGCTCTCGAGGGACCTCCTCCGTATCATAGAAACCCCGCCATCCACGGATCTCCATTGCGATTTCCAGGCTTCAGTTAGCGCATAATATTTACATGAATGGTACGCCCAGTAAGGGCTATGACGAGAATCACACTATGAGCATGGGGCAACGTGTCGAGCGGACGCACGGTAGTTTCTGGGAAAGCCGCTTCTTGAGACTTGATTTCGGGCAGAAATGCTGCTTCGCCCAAGCGCTGGTTGAATTATTGCAACCAACCATAAAGCGAAGACTGAAAGAAAAGGGTTTAGAAGAGAAGCGCGTCTGTGATACTCACAGTACAAGGGCAAAAGATGGGGTTCGATTTAGCTCGTTCGGTTATTGAGGACCCTGCAGCGCCCAATCGCCACTAAAGCCAGTTTTGCAATTAGCTGCCAGGTACACGTGGGGCGTTTACCGATTGAGTATCTTCTGATAGTGCAAGAATCCTATAAGCGCTTAATGATGAATCAGCGAAGACATCGTTTGTGGACTTGAGAACTTCTCGATTCATCCACATGAAGCTAATGTTCTGGTGCACTCACCTATATACAACCTGCATTGACCAAGCAATCAACATCTAGACACGTATTCCATAAACATTAACACATGGTGCTGTTTCAGCTGGTGAGGCAGTGTTGGTTTGAATCGCTTTCACATATCACAAGGAAGGCCTCATGCGCTCTTCGATGACACCAGATACTCCATTGAGGAGAACTAAGCAAAGGCAGAATACAAAAGCTTTGGCAAAGACATGGAGCAAAAACCCATCTTGCTCAATCAATCGAAATCCACCCAACAATCTATGAAGATGATACAATGGGGGTAGGAGCTTGTTACTCTCGACATATGGATATCAGCATCTAACAAGATAATAATATGTCGAGTCCATTAAGAAACCCATTAACCAATGCGATGTAGCTGGCGAGCTCAACGGAAATAGGAGGCATGCGGGATTGAACATGAGGCAGACGTTTGAATATAGCCATAATTCATCATGTAAAGGGTGTGAGTAAAAGGCCACACTCCAGAGACCTATTCGAGTGTGGGTGTGTTATTCCAATCACGGAGATTGCTAGGGTGGTGGCAGGAAGAGCGGACAGGTACAAGGGAATCGATCAGCAATCTGTCACTGGCGCATTTCTACATGTGTTTGAATAGTATCAGCTTTTGTTTTGTATAGAGGCTAATGAATTGCACTCTTGTGTGTCATCACTGGCTGTGCAAGTTTAGTATGCCATATCATAAGAAGGGTTCTGTATGGAATACTCTGTACGAAGGTAAAACTACTTTCACATAAAGAATTTCCACGAGGCAGAAAACTGATCTCTCTATCACGGGGTATATTGAAGGTGCCCAAATTCGAAGAAAGAAGCAACGTTATCGCATAACCGGCGGCCTTGCTTCTTTGTTGAAAGCCATCCTGCTGCACAACCACTCCACAGCCTCTTGAACACCAGTGCCTGTAAGCGCACTGCAAGGCAACACTCTGCTATCTCTCATATTCCCACCCTTTTCCCCCTCAAACACTCTCCGTACAAAACCCTCCTTGATCCTAACAACTTCGACGCAATCTTCTCTGTCCTGCTTGTTCGCCAAGATAAGGATGGGAACACCGCTCGCTTCTTCATTTGCCAGCACACTCTCAAGCACGAGCTTGCACTCATCCAGCCTGCCTATATCCTCATTATTCGCTGCATTGCTCGCGCTTAGATCCGCCAGCGTCGCGTTTCCTACGTCGCTGCTGTCTATGACGAAGACGATGGCGTGGCAACTGCTGTAGTACGATTGCCAGAGGCCGCGCAGGCTATGTTGGCCGCCCACATCCCATATTTTGAGATAGATGGGTGGGTTTGGCGGCGGAAGCGCAATGGTAGCGACGTTTTGGCCGACTGTCGGTACGGTCCGGAGGTTCGCATTTGCAGATGTGTATGTGCCTTTTATTTGCTCGAGAAGAGTAGTTTTGCCAGCGTTGTCGAGGCCCAAGAGGAGAACAGAGTATTCTATGCAAAGTTAGGTGGGATTTCGGCGTGTCTGGGAGAAATGCATCGTGCCTTCTTTACTCGTCGCATGGAGATATATCGACTTGAAGAGGTGGTACATGTTTTGCGCAACGCGTAATGTGGGCGCGTGGCTTCACATGTTGGTGGTGCATCCGACGGCGGGATATGGGACGCGGTTGATGCGTGCAACGTGGTCGTTATCGATAAGACGCCTGGGTCAGATGTCGATCTCATACCAAGCTTTTGTCTCCCAACCATATTCATGATCTGATTTTCACTCCCCCAGTCTTCAGTAGCGCTATGCTACAATTCGATTACGAAAGTGGTTTTGATGGTGGAATCATTTTGTTTCATTGCATTACTGAAGCTGAAAGAAGACACTATAAAAGAGCGATTCAAGACTGCTACCTACACCAAGCCCTGGGAACGTGATGCTGACATAGACTCAATTTTTCGGTGCTTGCCCTTTATAATCTCATCCTGCATTTTAAGAAGGGTCATGAGCACATCGCCTTTAGTGGCGTAGTTGACCTGGAGACTCTGTTCTTCGGCCTTGTTGTCTTTTATTTCCAAACGGTGGAAACTTTTCCACATGTCTACTTCCACTGGGCCGTTGATCTGGACAGATTGCTGGCGTGCTTCGTTTCTCGTTACAATCCGCTCAGTTTTGAAAGGTTCACCTGGCGGTGAGACCTCAGACTCGTCAACCAAAGTCCCATCTTCGCTGCAGTCTCCATTGTTTCCTTCGTTTATGAGGGACTTTAGCTCGGCCCGAGTCATTGGCACGTATCCATCATCTAGTTTTGTAAGTAACATTTCACCAAGACTGGGATTTTGGCCTACTCACTTGACGGGCGCCTGTCTTTGAGTAAGCGTGCAATTTGCAGGCCCTCGCAATTTTCAATGTGTTCCCGTAGGATTTGGTCGATACGCTGGATGGCTTCGGCGTTGGCCTCTAACCTGCTACCCAGGTCTCGAATATTGGCAACTTCGATGCAAACGAGAAGTGTTGACTTGACATGTACCAGATCTCCCATGATCGCACAGAGTTTTCGCTCATCTGCCGAGCCGTTTATCAATTGCCGTGTATATTGGCTGAACTTTCCCTTCCCGTTCGGATCCAACTCGTTGAGTAATTCGGCCAATCTCGTCTGAACAGCCTCTAAGCGGCGTAGTTCTGAAGCGATGCCTGGAGTTTGTAACCCTTCTTCATCTTCAATTATGCCGATGATGGTTTTGATGCTGCAGAGTTCAGTCTCGTGTCGGTCTAATACATCGACGACATCCTTTTGTCGCTCATGCGCCCTGCGGAGGCGTCTGAGAATCCGAAAAGCTTGCTCCACGAGTTGGGTGGTAGCTTGGATTGCAGAAACAAGACTGATAGGATCAACCTAGGAATTCCATATGAGCTTGTATGTTTCCCTATTTGTATGTTCAACTTACCATGGCGAACAGCGTGTAATCGTCAGTCCAGGTCAAGATACAACCAGGAGCGTAGCCGCACCGGCACTTGAGCTGATATATCAGCGTATTTATGACCAGCTGAGCCAAGCAGAGCCACAATCGACGCAACATAAATTATGCAGCCATTATATCTCGTGGTGGTCCAGTGATGACTTAGCAGCATTGGTGGTTGAAACCACTGATTCGCCATGGCGAAGCGCCTTGCAGCTGCAGCTGCACACGACACGTACCCCACGTTCGCATCGCTGTGCGCACCCAATGGGAATTAGGAGATACTTGAAAAACGCAATCCAAGGCTGACTGGCTTGACGTGGGTCAAGATGTCCGTTTCGTCTGGAGTTTATGCAGTCCAGCCACAGCTAGCCATTATCTTCTCTGGGTCGTCAAGGGTGGGGGTTCGTCGAATCGGCGCCGAAAACAAGATCGAAAGAGCAATCCTTGACGATGCAGAATCGATTCATGACGCATCTAGCACCTTTCCTTGGGCAGCAGGGGAGTTCAGCGTATTCATGCGAGTAAGGTGGCCTCGAGTGAGTCGTTAGAACCGCTTTCCCAGTCTGGCCATAGCGATGCATCAATAACTCCAATCTTTTTGCTATCCGGCGATCCATAAAGCTGATTGGAATATCAGGTCGAAATATGGCGCGAACAGCTTCACGTGTCTTACTCAGCCTCGAGGTGAAAAGGAGGTTTTTTGTGAGAACGTCTGTGTTGGTTGAGATGTCATCCTGTGTACGATGAGTATGTACTGCATGTATATTGTAATGAGTTGCACTCACCAACAGGGCTGCAAGAGGTTGGTCAACAATCTGCTTCAGTGACGGGATCTGCTTCACGCTCAAAGGTGACAATGCCTCCAAACTTGGCGTGCTCGAAGTTACTGGTGCTTTCGCCCCAGTGACGAACTTAGTAACTAAGCTGCACTGGCAACTGATGAATTGGTTTTCACTTGAATCCATCAGCGACAGCCTGATTTCCTAGTTGGACTCGAACTTACACGTAGAGATAAGAAACTGTTTCCGCTACCGGACCGTTGACCTGGATAGCACTGCCGCTAGCGACGTTTCGGCTCACTGATGTAGCCATCATGTTCGCTCTCTTGTCGTTCGAACAGCGGCTGCAAGTAGATGTTGCAGACATACTTGGACACATGCACGAGGTGGCGAGAGAGCTATCTGCGAGCGGGTGCCCAAAGGTCTTGAACTACCCAGCGCTTGAGTGGACGGGGGTGCGATCGGTACCGGGCGCCTAAGTAACCGGGCGGGGTGTGATAGCTAGTAGTAGTATATCTGCCTTACCGGCTGCATGTGGCGTATGGGCCAGCCAGTCCCATCGAAGACGCTGCGAACACGGGCGTTTCCGGTGAAATCATCAGGGAAAGGTGTGGTTTCGAACGCCATATTGCTATGAGCAATCGATGAACCCCACTTTTGCATCGCTGCCGCCCTTTCCATCTGCGCCTCATCGCCTTCTGCATCGCCAACGGTCTCGGTTTCGCGCACATTGCGCTTCGCGCATCTCATTATTCTTACCCCTTCAGGCGACAAGTATGAGCCATGTTGATTGAATACGCCTCGGCTAGCGCTGCCCTCACAGCACGTCCGGAGTTCGGTTGTGCAACGCTGATACCGGTAAGCGTCAGGCACACATGCGGCTCCAGTCTGCCTTGACCATACGGAATGGAATATACTATCGCACGCGAAATGGTCGCGCAACTGTTCGAACTCGACCAAGAGAAAGCCCAGGACATCCTTGCTCAATGCTGTGAGGATAAAAAAGTTTGCGACCAAGTCCTTTATTGTGTCAGGAACCAACCGCATCAGCCTCGGCCAGCGGGCAGAGAATCGTTCGGATACTCTAGCCCACCATTTCAACGAGAGTTGCATCATCCTGGCGCCCATCTTCCCCCACAGGACGTCCCACCGCGCCATCCGTCAGTGTTCCACGGTACCTCTTCTGGGACAGCAAGGTCAGAAGTTTCAAATTTGACAAAAAGTGACGCTGTCCATAAAGATTACATCTATATATTGAACCCTGTCGGCAATAGTGTTGAAGAGCAACCAGTCCAGATGAAAACTGCGCCGATTCCGAACAGCATCATTCGCCACGATCTGGTGTCGAAGAACGAGCTTGATGCCAATACAGTCGAAGGGCATGTTACCATACCTCTGGGTGCGGATACAGGAATATTCCGTACTGTTCCGTTTATTTGCATAGTAAAACTGTCATGGCGTCGTCCGACTTCTAATAAAACGCATAGAACGACATTTCACGTAGTTTTGGACGAAAATCTTGATAGTGATATCATCTTGAGTTATACCGATTCTGGTGTAGGTGCGTATACACAGTATCCTGGGGGTACGTGTATGTCACTGTGCTGATAAACGCTCGAATTTGCTTAGAACGCCCGTCTACCAACGTTCCACAGCCCCAGTTTCAAGACTACAATCAACCGATTCAAACTTCAGGATCTTACCATCGTTCTGCCTTCGAAACAAACAATGAGTCGTTTCAGACAATGGCTGGGCAGTACGGGACGCAACACAATGACCAACATCCGCGTACCCCACGCATACCAGAAGCCATGAACTCTGCGCCATTAGCTCCTGGGGGGTCAGTGGAAAGCCATCGCTATCCACAACAGGCAACTCAACCAAAAATCTCGCAACACAACCCGCACCGTGCCACTGCTACAACAGCTGCTTCCACAAGCTCAGCCTCTGAGCTCAAAGCAGACGTACGCCCCGACAGGCTCCGAATAGCAATCAAATGGGGCAAGACTCGTTTCGCTGTATGGTTGGAACCAGATGGGTCCGGTAAAGCTTTCTTTGTTGAATTCCAACGCCAAGTCAAGCGGGCAAAGGTATGGGACCGAGAGACGACATGGGACCGAGAGACGACAAGTATCCTTCTTAAGCAGGATGAAGAAGCGTCAGATGACAAAACATACACGGTCTCTCTTGATGAGGATAGTTTGGATGCTGATTGGAAAGAAATTGTCAAGTGGGTAGAAAAGAACAAGAAAAAAGAGTCGCCTCACTTATTTGGGATAGTTGAAGTTGACGAAAGTTAAGTTGTGCAGCCAGCTACGTCTCACCAGTACAGGGCTACTAACTCCTATCATACGAGCCTTGCTATCCAAGGATGCAGAGCAGGTGCTTGCGGACAACAAGCACCCCATATTCTCCCGTTTGGCTAAGTCATGCGACCCAACATAGCTCACGCGGTGAATTCACAGCGCAAAGAACCTTCACGATGAAGAAGCGCAACGCACAGTGAATCCACGAAGAATATCTGTATTCTTCCACAGGCTTGTGTCTTTGTTCTTTCTTCACGCAAACTACACCAGATGGATATATTTTCCATCTCCGCCTCTTTTACAAATCGTACATGGCTTCAACGAAACGCGAACGCAGCGCATTGAGCATGTCTGATTATGTCTCAGCACGACCAACAAAGACACCAAAGTATATGAAATCTTTGCAACACTCATATTTGCGACATGTTCCCCAGGCAGCGGACATCATCTCAGGCAATTACCATCCTGGCGGTGCACCATCTGAGAATAATGAAGAGCACATTATCAATTCCCATCTACGTATCAACAAGCAACGGCCCACGCATCGAGCCATGACAAGCGCAGAGAAGAGCGCAAAGCAGAAATATCTGGACGAACAAGTCGGCTTCATCATCCTTACGCGCGACAACAACAAGCCAGATGCATACGGTGCAGTCTCAATCACGTATGCGCCTCAACCCTGGTCGGATGTAGCCAAAGCGTATAACGAAAAATATGGTCTCTCCGTCTCTCCAGCAGCAGTGGAAAAGCGAGCGCGCCAGCATCGCGCCGCGTGGATAGAACAACATCCACTGTATCCAACCAAAATTACCTACGCAAAAAGGGGTGGGAGACTCCTAACAACTGGTGCAGGAGTCAGGGCAGGAAAGATAGGGCATGGAGACAATCTACGAATTTCAGATAACGACACTTCTAGTGAACGTTTTGCAGGTTGGACTCCACCGGACGATGTTCGCAACTTATCCGATATCCGTACCTATATTGCATGCACAGAATCGGCAGGTACCGGTGCGGCTACCATCGAAATCATCGGCGCGCAAGAAGTACTACTTGGAACTGCTACTATTGATCGCCAGGATTTGGCACGAAATTCTGGTATTTTCAATCAACTACACGATGACGAATCCAAAGTCCAAGTGCAGCTACATGGGTCATTGGAGAAGACTGTTCAATATTATGCTCTTTGCACCTCGTCAACAGCACTTCCTCAATTGCTGGACCACGAAACATGCAACGGCATCTCCCTCATGCAGCTATACTGTTTAGCTGCGCAGCTGGACGATGACCATGTTCGGGGGTTAGTGCTGGATCAATGGCGTTTGCTCTCGGAGCAGAACAAAGACGTCGAGCTTGTGCTTGATGATCTGAATTTACTCTTTGATTGTACAAGTTTCAGCGACCCAGCGCGTGACGTTTGGGCAAGGTCGGTGTGTGCGGCGGAACTAGCTGAAGACCTGCTTGCAATGGATGGATGCGGATCCGCGCTGGCCGAGTATCTCCGACACCTGGCAGAGTAAGATAGTGTGGGTTATACGGAATATGCAGGGTGTTGAGGTTAAATGTTGTACTCATCTTTTGTAAGCTAACGTATGATAGGTTGAGGGCAGCATAGTGTGCTGTGCTCCCTTCATAGACGCATTCGGTCCTGGTATCAATCTACCTTCGAACAATGTCTTTATCCAACACACTGTTTGTTTTGGGAGAGATAGATGGCGCTTTGCAGGTCAACACATCGTATCTTAGAGTAGAATAATAATTTTGGTAATTGGCATGTATGTCTCCTAGGAGAAGTTGAATGATGCCATGAAGTTTTGGAGGAATACATACCATCGGCACAGCGAGTCTTCACAGCTCCAAGCGGCCAGAAACATAAGTAATTAATAATGAAGAATCTTTTTTACCAGGTCTACAGGATGAATCAAGCGATGCGCCCAATCCTTGACTCTCACGTCAGCAGAAAACGAACAAGAGCTTTCATGCCCATTGAGCAACTGTTTGCTGTAGTCTGCTCTTTCTAAAAGCCCTGGCTTTATTCTGCAAAATCCAAGATATTCCATCTTATCTCATTGCTTAGCCTTCGCCGTTAGCTTCTGGGTGATTTATTGTTTAGTATGCTGCCTTGCTCTAGCCCTGCACAACGGTTCCTAAATGTGCATTCAGCCAATAGCTAGCATTTCTCGACGGAGCACTGATATGTACCACATAGATTGCGTATCGACTTGACACGAGAAAGTTGGATATCTAGCGGACACAAGAAATCCACAACAACTGGTATGTCACTAAATCCCTTTGCAAAGATCTGGGTGTTCTTGATCCGAAGCCTCAAGCCGTGCTGCAGGGCGTAAATGGGCAACACAAGAACTAGATTTAGAAGCTTTCATGGATTTGTAATGATAGGTGAAATCATCACATGACTGTAGAGAATCAGTGCCTAAGGATGCACACAGTTTTCATTTTGATGATGTTCAGTCCAACCAACCCCACACGGAGATCACTCCGACGAACTTGTTTTGATCAGGAATAGCACCGGGAAGACGCAGCAACGCTTTCTGCTTACCCACCGTGAACTTGATATCAGGGATGGGATTTCCCCGTCATACCACCGTCCCTTTTCGCTACTCGCCTATCGCCAGCAGGTATATTGGTGAATGCCTGTATGTGGTTGTGATGGGCATTTTCAACTTGTTTTGACTTTGGCATCCTTGGAACTGCCCTGCCTCCGCTTGAGGTCGTGTGGGTGACCAGACACTAGTACTCTCAACAACGCGGGAATGTCGTTCACTGACAAAGCTGGTGTCATCAAGGATCTTTCTTCCACCAGCAATTTTTCTCGCATAGCACAATCCCCGTGGCTGACTCGTGCTGAAATCACCAAACGCCACCAAGGCGGCAAATTGGCTTCTAGCTGAGCGTTTGTTGGGTTTTGCCTGCTTGTTCGTGCTGATGCGTACCCTTGTGGCTGGCAGATTAGCGGCATGGTTCGCAAGGTGATCTGCATAGTCGACCTGTGGCTGCCACTGACGCGGCGCGATTAACGAGAACTGTCAAGGTCTGATACAACACTAATGCTCCCCCCTTTGCAGTTAAAGTTTGGGACCCACATTTTGAATTCACGCGAAGTTCCCCGCATCCTTCTACGTTTTCTATTCGGCTCAGAGCCGTCATGCCACATCAAATTGATGGTAATGATTGGTATGCTCAAGCCCGCGCACCTGTGCGCTACTTTGGAATTCGAGAATGGAAGCTTTGCCAGCTCAGCAGGGTCATGTAGTCAGTAGTGCGTCTGCATGGAGACGGAATATTTGAGGTACATAATAGGTGCTGGGGAGCCGCGTCTTGAAAGGATTACGTATCAAGGTTCACCCCCATACCGTTTGCCGGCTTTCTTTCTTTCTAGAACCGTGACCTAATAGTAGATACATCAAAGCAGGGATACCGCGTAAGCCGGAAACTCGGGCCATTCATCGCCCATTCCTCTACCCATCTAGTACTGCTTCGAATGCTTTTTGCACACCTTTATAGTCTGGTCGGTCCCCAGGAAATCATCTTCAGCACTAGCCTCCATTTCGGACGTCTTCAACGCGAAAATGAGTGACGTCAAGGAGGTCCACGTCAGGACAGACTCAGAACGTACCGTGAGTACCTTGAACCCTGCAATTTAGGAACATAGGTAGCTCACGCTGGAAAAGGGCAGCAACAATGTCATGGCAGAGATTGCCGTTGTCTCGGGCTCGGAGGCTATTGCAGAGGCCAAACTGAAAGAGCCTGTCAAAATTTTCACCAGTGCAACAATGCTCCTGTACCTTTGTGCGTTCGTCGGGTTCTTCTGCTCTACCTGCAATGGATTCGATGGCTCCATGTTCGGCTCTCTTCTTACCAACAGGGAATTCAAAGACTACTATAACGTCGAAAGTACTGGCGCATGGGCTGGTATTGTAACATCAATGTATCAAATCGGTGGTGTGGTTGCGCTTCTAGTAATAGGACCTGCTTGTGACACTTGGGGTCGCAAAGCTGGTATGGTCATCGGAGGCGTTCTCGGCTGCGCCGGTGTAATCATCCAAGCAACCGCGCCCGCTTCCAGGCCTGTCGGTCAATGTAAGTCATTCCAAGTCACCAACATGCATGATAGCCTTTTTGACTTTCCATCAAGTCATGGGTGGTCGCTTTCTACTGGGATTCGCTGTTCCGATTATGTCGACTGCTGGCCCAGTGCATGTCACTGAAACTGCGCATCCTGCTCATCGAGGTGTCATTACCGGGCTTTACAATACTTTCTGGTACGTTGGGTCGCTTCTTGCTGCCGGAGTCACCCGCGGATCTGCTAGTCTCGATGGTAATCAATCATGGAGAGTTCCTGTATGGCTTCAGATGCTCTTCCCAGCACTTCTCGTTGTACTTCCATGGTTTCTTCCTGTAAGTTAAATTTGCCCAGAATTGATGAGATGAGAACCAGCTAATTGTCGCAAAGGAATCGCCCCGCTGGCTTTACACTCGTGGTAGGAAGGCGGAAGCCAAAAAGATTCTTACAAAATACCACGGTGGTGGCAATGAAGACAGCATCTGGGTCTCCATGCAAATCCGCGAATATGACCTATATCTCAACATGGACGGAGGTGACAAGCGCTGGTGGGACTACGGCTCTCTATTCAAGACCCGTCAAGCGCGCTACCGAGTTGCCTGCAATTGCATTGTTTCCATCTTCGCCCAGTGGGCTGGGAATGGAGCTATAGATTATTTCTTTGCAGGCGTTCTTGAATCTGCAGGTGTGAAAGAAGAGATCACGCAGATGAATATCAACCTGGGCAAAAGCTGTATGCAGCTTACCTTTGTAGGTTTTCTGGCCTCTGCTCTGCTCTCCGATTCTGACCACGTGCGATAGGCTGTGATCGGTGCTACCTTTGTTGATAAGATTGGTCGCCGACCAATGCTAATAGGAGCATTCAGCACCATGACCTTCGTCTGGGTTGGTGCTATCAGCGCCGTTTCCTACCAGAATAAACACAACAGCGTCCCCGCTGGCAATGCCTTCGTTGCGCTAGTGTTCTTATTCAACGCTGTCTTTGCTTTCGGTATCACGCCACTTCAGGCACTTTATCCCGTCGAGGTGTTGTCTTTCGAGATTCGAGCAAAGGGCATGGCCTTCTCTCAGTTTTCGCTGATTGTGGCCATGATGATAAACCAATTTGCCTACCCTATTGCCTTGCAG
Organism: Curvularia verruculosa; assembly: GCA_036172615.1. Taxonomy (NCBI): domain Eukaryota; kingdom Fungi; phylum Ascomycota; class Dothideomycetes; order Pleosporales; family Pleosporaceae; genus Curvularia; species Curvularia verruculosa. Next base: position 46,715 of record JAWDHC010000158.1, on the reverse strand, counting down.
AATATTGGGTGGAAGTTGTACATAGTGTTTGCTTGCTGGTGTCCCGTACAGGCTTTCGTTGTCTGGCTCTTCATTCCTGAGACCAAAAACCGTACCCTCGAGGAGATTGATGACATCTTCAACGCACCGAACCCGAGGAACGCCTCACTTATGAAGAAGAAATTGAGAGTTGATGGACAAGGCAATATTCTCGAGGTTGAAGGACTCTAGATATAGTTGTTATTATCCAATCCGTTAATCGCATTTTTCAAGTACTCTGCAAAGTTTCACAGGTCGAATGAGGTCATTGCTTTGCAGTCCTGATTGATTCTCAGTTACTTCAGGTAGCATATTGGAACATCGCATCAGTGCTGTTCTTGCTTCTGCTTTGACTCATGCCCAAATTCCAACGCAACGTCCTCGGTCGATGTAATGCAGACCACCTTTAGGCAAGGCTTTTCTCATCTAGGCCGAAGCAGACTTGATTAGAGCGTGTTTCTCATGCCAGTAGACATCTCATGAATTCTTTAGCCGCGAAAGCCTAGTGATTGTAAACTTTAGTAGCATAAACAGGGCGGTCTTCGGGTGAATTAACCTTACTATTTTATTTACAAAAAGCAGCAAAGAAAACCTAGAGAAATATCCAAGACTTTTCAACATACAAAACCAGGTCATATGAGTTGAGCGAGAGAATCAACAATATACAAATACTGAGCCGTACACATAGAATAAGCATTTAAATATAACTAGTGACGATATCAACAGAAGCTTTATGTCGCTAACATCAAGATGCTAGACCTATAGTATCCTCGGAACAGTTGCTGACCATTAAATGCTTTGCTTTGCATTTATTTCGTCCAATTTAGTAAAAGCCGCTGTGTACACCATGGACACACAATCTAAAAATGACGCATGTTTAGTTTCATCGTTGTAACCACCCATAAAAACGTTCAGTTTCGTGCGAAGACAGCATCAAACCCGTGTGTAACACCAGGCCAACTTCTTACAGTCATGATATCATATATAGATTTCATCATCGTAACCTCTTAGTAGCATGCAAAATATCTACAAACGAGCTAGGGTATCTAGAGTAAAACAGAAGCGGCAGTTCTATGAGTTATCTACAACATGCCGAAAAGCGTAGCGCAAACAACCAATGCAACCATCATGCCGATGCTGACCCGGACTCCACTCGCCGAATCCTCTTTTCCTTCGCCCTTCTGTCCCTTCTCGAACCCGTCTCCCATGTATAGGGCACCGACTTCTGTGAGACCGCCTTTCTTGTCGAACAATGCAACACTGTCGCCAGTCCATTCATTGGCATCGCTAGACCTGAAGGCTCCAAACCATGCATATCTTGCAACAGATTCCTCACCATCGAGGTAGGGTAGTGTCTGATTCATCATTGATACAGTTTCGTCGACGTCCTGCTGGGGAAGCGCTGTTTCGGTAACCCAGAACTTTAGGGGAATACCTCGCGACGTGTTTTTGTTGTAAAACTCGTCCAGAGTCCCTAGCCAGCTCTTGAGGCCGTCGAAAACACCATACCAATGCACAGCCACAAAGTCGGTTGGACATCCGTTCTCAGAGTCGATTTCATAGCAAGACTCATTGAAGCGACGTAACCAGTCGAGTCCGTTTGGGCTGCCTGTTGTAACAGGATGGCTGATCAACCACTTTCTTCCTCCACTGGTTCCATCCCGAAACGGGACAACGTAATCGATGTAAGCTTTTGCGGCGTCTTCGGGGCTTATGCTGCTCCCGCCGCTACCTTCTGTGCCGTCGGGTTCATTGAAAGACAGGAGATGTTTGCTGCTTTCCGGTAGGCCTCGTATCACGCGCTCAGTTTGTTCGTCTTTGGTGGCGTCGATGCCATGAATCATCGGCACGAACTCTAGTCTGCCATCCGGGATGAGATCCCTGTTTGGGTAGGGTGACCAGTTGTAGTACCATGATAATGGCGAGGAGTCGGAAGTGAGAAGTTGGTTATCGGTTTGGTGGGAGTCACCGATGTAAGCAAATCCGCGTTTTGATTCCTGTGCAAGCGCTGTCGCTGCGAACAGGGAGACAAGGCCGGTGAAGAGACTCATTTGCCGCTGGTTTTGTGAGTATGGGTGCCGTGAGTGCATGGCTGTACTTGTGGATTTACAAGTTTGATGTTGATACAACAGCGTGTTATACAAGCAGATATGATATACTACAGAAGCTAACGGTTGGTACATTGCTTTTATCTTTAGACATATTTCGCGGTGGAATGGTCGGCTCTTGCTGGGCTTGCGTCATCGATCGCGAGAAAGTTGGCCAGCCCGGTTGGAGCAAGGCGAGGCGTGATATGACGACTGACTCGAGGTGTGGGGTCAATCAGTACCTTAATGGAACTTTCACGGTCCGTTGTTATCTCAAAATAGCCGTTAAGCATTGAAATACGCCGGTATTTGTCCTCGACTTACTGGTGAACATGTGGCGCGCTAGTCCCAACATAGATTAGTAACGGTACACTGAGGTGTGGAATGTCAGCATAAAATAGCACAATGCAAGGTTTCTAGAGGAATGACAGCTGCGCTTATAGCATAAGCTAAAATAGCAGTGGCATATGTACATCCACAATAATCACAAGTTACACGAACCTGTGTCCCGAAAGTCTGTATGCGGTATGTGCAGATTGCGCATCTTCGAATGACCATGTCGGATAGCATCACCATACAGAAGCACAGAAAACGATACGGTTGGTATAGACGCATATGGTCTCGGTATTTGTGTGAACCAGGCCTTGGCCCTATTTTATTTCATAGACCAGACACCGGAGAAATCGAAGTGCCATATCATGCATACATGATGAGTGTGAAAGACCCTGAAGATTCATCGCTCATTTGACTCCAAACCGTGCCCATGCCTTGACCGTTTTCTTCGCCACAACATCACCACCCTCGTTTCCTCTATTCCTCAGAGGCGGTGATGGCCTTGCGGACGGCACGGCCACGCTGCCTGGAGTTCAAGCGGCGCTCAAGGGTCTGGGGACCCTTCTGAACAACCTCGGCACCCTCGGTAAGGATGAGCTCGATGTGGGAGGGGTTGGACATGTAAGGGTTGATCTGTTCATGTTAGGCAAGTTTGCGCGACTCGACTCGGGGTACGTACACGACCGTGAGCACGGTAAGTGCGCCTTCGCTGCTTGGGAGCCTGGTTGACCTGGATGTGCTTGATGATCAGGTTGCTGGTGTCGAGGCCCTTGGTGTCGGCGTTGGCCTCAGCGTTCTTGAGGAGACCGATGAGGATCTCAGCGGACTTGACGGGCCAGCGGGCCTTGGAGACACCGAAAGCCTTGCCTGCTGAAGTCAGCCTGCGGTTCCGCAATCGCTCATGCAAACACTGTCTGAGTTCCAAAAAAAAGCCCTCCTCTTGCGTGTATCTTCCATTTCCACCAATGCGCAAATTATTGTCGGGGCCACTCACCCTGAGCAGTGCGTCCAGTGCTGCCAGCGTACCGCCTCATGGGAACGGCCTCCTTGTGCTCCAGAACATTTCCGAGGTAGGTGAGGGCGCGCTCGAGCTTCCAGCCGTTGACAGCCTGAGCGGTCTCGCGGGTGTTCTTGAAGGAAACGCGGAGGTAGCTGCCGCGGGCGCGGGCAGACTTTGCGCCGTCAATGGAGGTTGCTCCGTAGCGAACCTGCGAGAATTAACTTCATGTTCGGGCTGCAGAGCTTTTCGATGCATCGTGGCGGCGGCGGACATACCATTTTGTCGAATTGTGCTGGTGGTGTTAGTAGGAATTGACGACGACGAGATAGAGGAAAATTCGATGTGGGTAGAGCGAAGCGAGTGTGGCCGAGTGGCCGCCAATGAGCACGGACCCCATGGTTTGTGAGACTTGGCGCGCCCAGCCCAGACGATATCTTTTTTTCTTAGCTCTTCAAGCTCCTGCAGCACCCATCGCTTCTACCGCGACACTCAGTATCCACACCCGCTTCAACGCGCAACAAGACCGCGCATAGAGTGGAACAAGTCACAAAGAGTTCGTCTTCTCCAAATCGCAACTCGACACCTAAAGACTAACCATGCGCAACAGCTTTCGCATCTTTATAAACTCCGACAAGAACTCCGAAACGAAACTACAATGGCCTTCACTCCCAGGTACGGCTCTCAACATTCAAGCTTCAATTGCGAAGCAGAAATCTCTGCTTATGCAATGTGTTGAGCAGCGAATGGCAACATGGAAACTTTTTCCTCTTTGCCTTCTTGCTCACCACCTGAAGCGCTAAAGCACTTGAAGGAAAATCTTTACTAACATTTCTTCAGAGGAGGTCGTGGCGGTGGACGTGGCGGTGGTGACCGTGGCGGCCGTGGTGGTGGCCGTGGTGGTGGCCGTGGTGCTCCTCGAGGCCGTGGTGGTGCTCGCGGCGGCGCTCGCGGAGGCGCGCGCGGTGGAGCTAAGGTCATTGTTGAGCCGTGAGTACAGAGTCCATATCTGGATTGAATCTTGTGCTAACTATGGATTAGCCATCGTCATGCTGGTGTCTTCGTCGCTCGCGGCAAGGAAGATCTCCTCGTTACCAAGAACCTGACCCCCGGCGAGTCCGTCTACGGAGAGAAGCGCATCAGTGTTGGCGCCAGCGCCGCAAAGGATGGCGAGACTGAGGCCAGCAGCACCGAGTACCGTGTCTGGAACCCTTTCCGTTCCAAGTTGGCTGCCGGTATTCTGGGTGGTGTCGACAACATCTACATGGGACCTGGCTCCAAGGTTCTGTACCTTGGTGCTGCTTCCGGTACATCGGTTTCCCACGTTGCTGATATCGTCGGCCCCGAGGGAACTGTCTTCGCCGTTGAATTCTCCCACCGCTCCGGCCGTGATCTGATCAACATGGCCACCCACCGCACCAACGTTATCCCTATCGTTGAGGATGCCAGGCACCCCTCGAAATACAGGATGCTTCTGGGAATGGTCGACTGCATCTTTGCCGATGTTGCTCAGCCCGATCAAGCCCGTATTGTCGGACTTAACGCCGGCATGTTCTTGAAGGTTGGTGGTGGTGTCGTCATTTCCATCAAGGCCAACTGTATCGACTCGACTGCTGCCCCCGAAGCCGTCTTTGCACAGGAAGTCGCTAAGCTGCGAGAGATGGGCATCAAGCCCAAGGAGCAGCTTACCCTCGAGCCCTTCGAGCGTGACCACGCCATGGTTGTGGGTGTCTACCAGCGTTCGCAATAGACGGATACATTGCGATAGGCTGACGGCGCTTTTTCTGATTTCAACGATGCATGCAATATGGTCATATACCTGTACTTTCATGGAACTTGGTGTTTCTTAGGCGTCAGGTGGGGAATCTTTTGTTTTGATAAAAGATCTATGGATGCGATCTGGACCGTTCGAGTCGAACAGCCTTTGTGGAATGCACTGTGATGAGACTATGCGCTTAGGTGACGCTCCTGGTTGTTGGGCAAACGCTGTCGTGATTCAGCAGCATTAAAAAAATGTATCGTATAGGGCTGAATTTATTGTTGTGTTCTCAGGTGCCAAATCCTTATCTCCGGTGCATTGAAGAGAATCCATGCTCTCTGAACAAGGGTAGCTTTGCAGCACAGCGTAACAGCAACAAGCATCCGCCACCCTCTTTTCAGTAGGGCAAGCGAATCGTCCGGTGACTGTTTTTCTAATTAAAGTCATTTGTGGATGACAGACGATATCATCAACAGCAAACTCATAGGTGCTTGCTTTGTAATGATGTGAGTTTTTTTTTTCGAGACGATGTTACCACAAAAGCCTTTCAAATAGAAGCATCTTTTTTCATGATTCAACAGTATCAGCACAACGCTCAAGGACTACTTCTCTATGTGGTTTTCTTATTTCATGAAGCAATTTTGTCTTATTAATATGGGCCATTCTGTGTGCAACAAGTGTAAGACTTCCGGTATTTTGCAGCATGAACCCATGGAGTGAACATTCACCAAGTGTAGAGAATAATGAAGGGAGGAGGAGATGGGTTTGATATGGCTAGTATTGTGTCATTTTGAATACCTCGAAAGAGTAGCATATATGCAACGACAAAAAGAAAATACAACCGCATCCTAAGGAGATTGGGTGGGCTGATGACAACATATTCCAGCACAATGCTAGTACATGCATAGAGATGCTTGGGTTAACGAAGTGACACCACAATTAACAATATGTTGAGACGTGACGTCAGAACCACGTACCGGTAGAAACATCAAAAGCAGTCAGAGACGCAGACGAGGCCTCTACTCAGACTCAAAAAACCCTCACATTTCAAAATGGCGTCTCCTCAAGCACCGGCACCGCCTTTGTACAAGAACATCATCATTTCCGGGGGAGCCCGTGGCATTGGCCGAGCGTTGGCTCGGATGATGCTTGAGGCTGGACACCACGCCTATGTCTTCGATATTGATCAAGAAGAGCTCGAACACACATGCAAGGTACACCTTCAGCAGTACTATGCGGACGGTAGACTAGGATATGCCATCTGCGACCTTCGCAGCGTGGATGAGATCCGAGCCAAGGTCAAGGAAGCCGCCCGCTTTTTTAACGACCGTATTGATGTCCTCATTAACAACGGCGGCATTGCAAGTCCTCAGTGGAAAGATGGCAAGACGATGGAAGACCCCTCAACGATTGACGAGTGGCAAGCATACATTGACACCAATCTCACTGCGCCATTTGCCATGAGTCAAGCATGCATTCCCTACATGAAAGCGCGAGCATCAGACGTAGAAGAAGGCGCACACATGCAGAATGCAAACAACTCCAGCCCTGCCGGGCCATGCATCATTCACATTGGCTCGTTCCGGGCCCACCAATCCGATCCAAACCAGGAAGGCTACGCGTCGAGCAAGTCGGGATTGATTGGGCTGATGCATTCAATGGCAATTAGTCTGGGAAAGCTGGGTATCAGGGTGAACCTGATTGCACCTGGTCGCATCAAGGTGGCGCACGAGAGTAAGGAGGGCGACGAGAATGGGGCAGATTGGGCAAGTCAGATTAGCGAGAAGGACATTTCAGATCATCCGACAAACAGAGCTGGCAGACCAAAGGATATTGCTGACGCAGTACTGTATCTGATTGAGGCAGGCTTTGTGACTGGCCAAGATATCACCATCGATGGCGGGGCACTCAGGAAGAAGGCCTGATGTGTATCGACAAATTTTGCGTAAGAAGGGCCATGGCTCGATGATGTGGATAGTTAGTTATTTCATAAATGCAAAAAGACACCCAGATCATGACGTTTTCTGAACAGAGAAGCCAGGTGACTAGTGAAGATTCAGGTGTTCAGCCTTGCCCGCACGGACCCAGTCGTACCGCGAACAATGGACGGCATCGCGAAAAAAAAGTGATGCGTGCTTTTTGCCAAGAGTTCTGCTATTGCTCTATTTTGGACCCGCGACTGCAACCTTTCAATGCTGATGCCTTTGCATGCCACCTCATCTTGCTGACTTCGAATACCGTCAAATTGGCTGCTATAGCGAGCGTTATTCGTCGTGTTGCGACTGCCAAAATCCATGTCCGTTTCTTGACATCACGCAGCCCACACCGGGGGCAAACTCCATGCCAGACTCTCCTCCTACCATTCCCCAAGTCATCCGAATTATTGCATGCGAGAGAAATAGCGCATTCGAATAGCAGAAGGCTGAACAGAGACCCAGCATCCATGTCTTGCAGCGTTGAAATCATCACCACGCCCACGGCGGACAGCCCAGGCACCGCGCTTGTGGTGCGCACACCCAATAGACACTATGTCTTTGGCAGCATGGCTGAAGGCACGCAACGCGCAATGGTGCAGCAGGGGACGCGTCTGTTGAAGGCACAGGATTTCTTCTTGACTGGAAAAACCGAGTGGAAAAACATGGGCGGGCTCATAGGCATGATGCTCACACTAGCTGACGCAAGTTCCAGCTCTTACACTACATCCATGGAAATCTTCCAACTGGCCCAAAAGCGAGGCAAGAATATTGAAGCACCGCCCAAGCCGCACTTTGACGTATATGGTCCTCCCAACTTGAAGCACACCTTGGGCACCTGCCGGAGATTCATCTTCCGGAAAGGAATACCGATCGTGGCTACTGAATATAAAACTCAGCCGCCTGTAAAAGATGAAAACGGCACGATACTTCCTACCTGGAAAGATCATAATATCAATGTCTGGGCCATGTCAGTCTTGCCTACCGGATCCAGATTGGATGCTGAAGCTGAAGCGGACCTGGAGGAACGGCGACGACACTTTGACGCCCATCTGAACACCTTTCAGGACTTTCAGGCTCCGGAGAACGAAAGCCTAGAAGCTCGTGAGCTGAGATACGACCAGATACGGACTGCAACCATCAAGTCCATGTTTGATTCCAACTGGAGCTTCGACACGCTTGTAGAGCGACACATTTCAGAGGTGGAAATGCCTACCGCCATGTTTGTTCGCAACCCAGAAACACACGCCTACGAGCCTTATCTTGGTCCAAAGCCAGGAGGGTCAGACCCTGTTCCGGATATCACAGTCTGGGTCCGCACACCCTGGCCTGGTGCGATGATTCTAGCTCTCCCGCCGACCAAGCCTTCTCTAGAATGCGTCTCGTATATCATGCGAACGCACCCTAGTCGCGGACAATTCGATGTTGGGCGCGCGAAAGCGCTGGGAATCAAGCCAGGACCGGAATTCGGCCAGCTCACAAAAGGCCAGTCGGTCCAGAACAGTAGCGGGGAGTGGATTACACCCGACCAAGTCATGGGCCCTGACAGGCCTGGCCAGGGAATTGCTATTCTGGATGTACCTTCTGTTGATTACGTCGAAAACCTTGTGCAAAGAGAGGAGCTCAATTCTCCAGAAGTCATGGACGGTATTAGAGCTGTAATCTGGATGCTTGGTCCGGGAGTGGCAGGCCACCCCACTCTAACAGAGTTCATGAAGAAATTGAGCAACATGGAACATGTCATATCGTCCATTGACACTGCGCCTAACCGTATCACCAATGATTCAGTTGCAACCCAAGCTACGCGTCTGGGACTTGTAGATCCTGCCAGATACTCTACACCTGTGTTCGAAAGCACTAGTGTGCCTCAGAAGAGCATATACAGAACCGGCCAAGCAGCGTCATCTGAGTTACCAAATGGCAGCATTGCTGCTGATCGAGGGCTTACATTTACACTTATGCCCAAGTTTATGATGAAGAAAGAGTTGATTTCACGCATGTTCGACGCAGAAACGGCACGACAAGATACAGCGCCGGAGGTACTCCGGCTCGCACAAAAAGCCCAGGATATACTGAAGCTCAACGGCGACGACATGAATCAGTGGAGAAAGCTGTTGGCACGACCAGATACTGAAGTCATCACCCTCGGTACGGGTTCAGCTCTGCCGTCAAAGTACCGTAATGTCTCTGCCACACTCGTTCGTGTACCAGGCATTGGTAACTATCTCTTCGACTGTGGCGAGAACACTTTGGGACAACTTGCAAGAGTTTTCTCCCACGAAGAATTGATCGATGTTCTCAAGAACCTTAGGGTGATCTGGATTAGCCACCTGCATGCTGACCACCACCTGGGCACAGCTGCCGTGATCCGAGCCTGGTATCAAGTAGTACATAACAGCGTGCCAAACCCGCAACCCCTAGGCGATAATGTGGTTGGCATAGATCCCAGTGCTTACGGCCTCTCCGTCATCTCGCACAACGGCATGCTTCAGTGGCTGAGTGAGTACTCAGCAATTCAAGACTTTGGATATAGTCGCATTTTGCCGATGCAAATCACTCCCAATGAACAGCGCAGCTCTTCCCGACTCTCAGTTAATAATTCCTTTGGCAAGGAAATCGCTGAGTTTCCACTAGTGAACAGAAAGGTATACGAAAAACTCTTCGGTTTTGCAGATATTCAAGCTGCGAGGGTGGCGCATTGCCACGGAGCCATGGCCGTGTCAATCACTTTCCCTCCATCCTCTTCGGATCCAGAAGGCGTCAACCCGCTCAAAGTCAGCTATTCGGGTGACTGCAGGCCAAGCTGGCACTTTTCCAAGATTGGCAGAGACACTACGGTGTTGATCCATGAGGCTACGTTTGATGATGCGCTACAGGGTGATGCCAAAGCAAAAAAGCACTCGACTACATCTGAAGCTCTCGGCATTGGTGCTCAGATGAACGCTAAAGCTGTCGTCCTTACCCATTTTAGTCAACGATACCAAAAGATTCCCGTTCTTCAAACAGTCACAGATGGCGAGCAAGAAGACCCGCTCCTTGACCCCACCAAAGTTGCTGAAGATGTTGCCGGTGAGGACGAAGTAGACCCTACCATCGAAAACGCAGATAATGTGGACATTCACTCCACCTCCGCTCCGACCAGCAATGCGGCAAAGCCCATTCCAACCTTGCAACACCAGCCCTCATCTCTGGGCGAAAACGAACGTGTGATCAAGATTCGAAACAAAGACTTGAAGGTGGCCATTGCGTTCGATTACATGCGGGTCAAGATTGGCGACATATGCGAATTGTCGCATTTCAACGAAGCACTGAACATGTTGTTGCTTAAAGAGGAAGAGGCTGAGGATAACGCAGACGGAATGAGCGATACGAAGAGTAACGGCAAGCGGGCTAGTGAGAGTGATGGAGAAGGTGAAAAGGGAAACAAGAAGAAGAAGCAGAAGCAGCAACAGCAAGGTCAACAACAGAAGACAAAAAAGCAAAAGAGTCAGAGAAATAATTAGTTCAGTAGACACAACGCAACAAATGCATGGATTGTCTGAAGAACGTACAGTTGGTGTGTTATGAAAGCAACATTCTACTGGCATCCAATCAATATTCTCTTAGCTCATGTCATGATTATAAGTTCAGTTTTGCATGTTGAATGATAAGAAAACGATAGTTCTGGGGCGAATGAGTCGACAAGTCAGAGCACAAAAAGAGTCAAAAAGGCTTTCATTCGGCTCAATGACAAGCCGGGGCTCCCCCACCAACGTAAACTGTGGCGCGTTTCCAATTGGAAACAGTTTGGAAACAACGGAGGCTTATATCTATCGTTTTAACACCAATTGTCTAGAAGAACATGTTTTTTTCAAGTCCGCGACGATTGGATGTGGAACTATCCAATGCCGATTCATTGAGAAATAAAAGAAGGTGAGGTAAGGCACAAGTGTCCACACATGAACACTAAACCTTTTCACTCCCCACAAAAATGCGACACCCGCCAACGAATCGACTGCGCCACAAGCGCACACACACAACAAACACCCAGTGTGACATACTGTCCTAGTGTCAAATGAAAAACTCACCCGCGCCCCAACCCATCTCTTGCTCAGCCACAAAGCCACAGTAGGTGATCCGGTCAGCGCCGGCCGGCACCACGCTCTTCCCGTGATAGTTGCCACAGACGAAGTCTCAACTAAGCTTTTCGGGACATGAATTAAGCTTTCACGGCAAATAGTGGCAAGTCGATGCAGCGCTTGCGAGATGCGGAGCCAAACGGTAATCGGATCTGCGCTGTGGCCGCCGTTTGCGACGCATTGCTGGCTTTGTACAGCCGGACTTGTTCTTGGGTGTGTGGGTGGTTGCGGGGGCGCACGCCGGGACGCACAGGAACGGCTGAAGGGATCTTGGTTGCGGAGATAGGAATGCTGTGATCCGGATACACGGCAATGAGTGACAGTTCCGTCTTGCCAGTATAAGCGCTCGGGGGGTTGTTGTGGCTGGAAAATCCCAAACTGGAATGTGAGTGAGACGTTGTTGGGCTAGAGCTAGGCAAGACAAGGCAGTAAGGGGAACGGAAAAGGTTTCAATAGATGTAGGAATACGACAGCGAACCGTTGTTGTACGGGATACGGTTTTGGAACGCTTTCGGCGGTTTCAACGGCATTCGTCCATATCTTTATCTTGCGGGACAATAGCTTTTGAGGGCCTGGTTTCCCTCTGAGCGGATGTTGTGAGCTCGACAATTTTTTTCTTTTACTGTTTCCCCTCTATTTAATACTCTTCGGCAGCGATACAAGATGCGTTGCCAGATACTATACCATGCTTTCGTGGCAGCGAACCTCGCATATGCAGCCCCAACTGGTAAACGCGACTCTTCCTCCAACCAAGCTATACTCAACCTCGAAAGAGAGGGCCAAGGCATTCTTCCCAATGGCCCTCCCCCACCCACAATCAGCCCCGATGGAGCTACAAATCTCAAACTTATTGCATTTAACGAGCTCTTCGAGGTTGCCTTCTTTACAGAACTCGTCGCCAACCTCACAGCCAAAATTCCCGGTTACGATCTCGCAGAGAAACATGAATATGTTCTCGATGCCGTCAAAGTCATCGCCGCACAAGAAGAGATGCACGCTGTGAACGCAAATGGTGCCCTGACGCATTTCAACCAAGGCGCAATCCAGCCATGCAAATACAGTTTTCCTGTCAGCAACTTCACCGATGCAATCCGGCTTGCAGCTACATTCACCGACATGGTGCTGGGCACCTTGCAAGAAGTGTCCGAAATCTTCGCTCGCTCTGGAGACTTCGATCTCGTGCATGCGGTGGCATCCGTTATTGGCAACGAAGGCGAGCAAGAAGGCTTTTTCCGCATCGAGCAGAGAAAACGGCCATCGGCTCAACCCTTTTTGACGGGCGCAGCACGAGACTTTGCTTTTACGGCTATCCAAAGCTTCGTCGTTGAAGGCACCTGTCCGAGCATTGGTTCCATTCCGCTCAGGACGTTCAAGCCGCTTGCCGTCGAGAGCAAGGATATCCAACCCAGAACGCAAAATTTGAGGTTTTCTTTCTCCATGAAAGATGCGGGTATGTTTGAGCTTGATCAGCTGAGATTGGTCTTCTTAAACGGTCAGAGTGTACCGCTGGTGAAGAAATTGCAGAATATCGAGATGATGGATACGAGGGTGGTGTTTCAGGCAGAATTTCCTTTCGAAGAGTTTGTCATGCAAGGCTTGACGATCGCTGCGGTTACGATGGGCTCGGATCAGTTCGCTAGTGCGGGCGATGTTGCGAAACAGACAATATTTGGGCCGGGAATTATTGAAATGTAGTAGTGAACAAGTCAACGAGTCTCCTTTTCTGCATAGCGATGGCGTTTTGTCGTCTTCTTAAATCATCAAGTCAGGGTTCTGAGAACTCCACTAATGTAATACAATCATAGCTTCATTGAAGCCTACCCTAATCAAATTCTGCCATCCAAATGAGCTTTCTCTCCAGTCTGAGCGTATCCGCCAATATTCTCAAAGGTCACGGATAGGAGTTGCTAATAGAGTGCACATATCAACCGTCAACCGAAAACTCCGCAGAAACTCTCTCATCACACTGGGCATCTTAGGTTGGTCCCAGAGCTCCAAGACCTTTAGGAAGTACTCCTGGTCTGCATTTAGATTGCGGTTCATGTAGAATAGTGTGTTGCCCAGTGCACACCAAATAGCTTGTAGACCCGCAATACCAAATTTCTCCTGCAAAAAATATTCCGCTGAGCATACAATCATCCGTGCGAACGGGCGAGGGTGAGGTCTGTCGGGCCGTGTGAGTGAGTAGTCATTCGAGTTATCGATGCCGGAAGCGACATCAAAAGTGGAGTAGAGGAATAAAGCCATGAGCCAGTATTTGGCGGTGAGGCTGCCAATATCGAGGTCCGGGAAAGTGATTTTTGTAGATGGATCGGTGATTTCAGGCGCGTACATGGCATTTGCTCGTGCCCAGTCCTCAAGAAGAAAATGGAGTCTCCAGCATTTTGACACAGTGTTCGCCTGGAGTGTTTCCCTCTCCATGTCGTCCATAGGCTCATACTGAAGTCTATCAATAGCCCACAGTAGTTCAGGCATACTGCACAACATATCTATAAGTAAATCTTCTGATGTTTTGGTTCTCCCTTTCCAAGGTACTGTCAGCCATTCTTTGGTATTGAGCAGAGTCGGTCTCCGGTCTCGCATAGCAGGCCCCAACAATCTGCATCTGGCGTTAACGAACAACGCGTGTGTTATGTCGTCTGACGCAAAAGCTTCTGGCCCGCGACTGAGTATCATAGCTAACTCGCCTTCTGCATGGCTCAGCCAGCTCTTCGCTTGGTTGTATGAATCCGGCTCCGCGCCAAACAGTAGATCGAAAAGTGCCATGACGCGTGGTACAGCAAGCAGCGGTTCGCTTTTCGCTCTAGCAGGACTTCGCAGCGCCACTGCTGTTTCTTTCAGCGCCTTGCCGTATAGAATTCTTCCCTGCATGGTAAGGGCTTTGTTTTCTGTGCTTATTCCGAGCTGCGTTATGCCAACAGCTAGAGTAGCTGTCTGCAAAGCTTCGTCACGTAAACTCAACAAAGGCAGTAAGGTAGCTAGTTCGTTTGCGTCGGTATTGTTAGTATGAGTTGTCCCTGCAGGAGTGTACATTTCCAGGAAAACTGCAATAGTCTTATCGGTGTAAGCAGAACTTGCAAGTCCATTCGGAAGTACAAGGTTGACAGGGGTAAAACGCGAATTGCATGGTTGGAGAGCAGATGCAGACTTGTGTGCCAACTGCCAGTTGCGACGGGATGGCTGGTTTGGAGATGTCTTAGTGGTCGCATATTGGACCTCTTTCGGTACGGGCCGGCGTGACCCGCCATTCTGGTAGACGAAGATGCGATCTGAGTCGTAGCCTTCACACTTTATCCCACGTTCTTGACATTGGCCGCACTCTGGTTGGACTTGATCGCACTAGAGCGTGTACATACATCAGCTTTGCAATGCGTTAGACCACTTCCCAAGCTGGTTTCAACTTACGCCTTTCTTCCTTTTTCTGCACGTCACACACCCTTTGGAGCGACCTGGGATCCCGACCATGGTGATTGATGGAGGGAAGAGGCGTGCAGAAGGACGACTCAGTAAGACTAATGCGGAAGTCCAGCGCAGAATGTACCTTTTGTGGACATGAATGGCTTGCTTTTGTAATTTACACGCAAAATCGCACTAGCCCAGGTTCGGTGCAAAATTGCTCGTTCGCAGGTACGGGCATGTCTATGACGATTCAACGTGAATTCAAAGATGGGCTGAGGGCAGCCTGATGCGGGTTGGCAATAAGGCGACCAGCCGTGTTATTCTTGTTGACGAATGGTGAGCAGTCGCGCTTTTCTTCTTTTGGTGGATTCCGCGCAGCCAATAATAGTTCGTTCAAGCACAGCCCCCTGTGTTCCTACTTGCCTTGAATTGCTTTTTCTGTCACGATCGTGCTGGTAACTCTTCGATCGAGCCTTCGGTGCTATGGCATTAAGCGCTCTTTACAGTCCACCGGTCAAAATCTCGAAGAATGTGTCAGAAATGTTAGATGTCATAGATATCTTGATTGCGAGCGCAAAATAATCTCGATATGGTATGGGATGAAATGGCAAGAACTGTACCTATAAAGTAGGACCACACTCGTAGGAAGAAATTGTATTCTACGCACCACGACTCAATGCTACATGCCTTTTCAAGTCTCTTCCCCTCGCAAACTAAGCCAATCCCATTTCTTGTGAAGAGCAACATGGTTGCCAAGCCTGCTTCAACTGGCATTTTTGCTCGAAAAATTATGAAACCACTTGGCTTCACCAAAGTGTACAATTTTGTACTATACATAATTTTTGGTGGCGCATTCGTTGGATGTAAGTCTTCCCGCAACAACAATCCTTTTTCTTTGTTTGTCCAATCACTAATATCCTGTGAATAGTTGTTCTAGCACGATTCCCATATCTCAACTTTTCGCGCAACTTCTGCCCGGCTGGTGGGCCAAGTAAAAGCGGAAACAGTGCAGCGCCAGGAGAATGCTACTACTATGTCAACTTCACACGGTACAAGGTTGGCATTTTACTTCACCTTGCTGGTGTTCTGCCTGCTAGTTTGATTGCCGTTGCGCAGTTCACGCCGTTCATTCGCCATCGTTGGATAATTGTTCATCGCGTGGGCGGATACGCTGCACTTTTGCTCTACTTAATCGGTGTTGTAGGAGCATTCATGATTGCACGACATGCATTTGGTGGCGGCTTAGACGTACAAAGCGCTGTCGTGGTTTCAGGTATCGCCACCCTCGGCTGCTTTATCATCAGCTACATCAACGTCAAGCGTTTGCAAATCGAGCAGCATCGGGCGTGGATGCTAAGAGGATGGTTTTACGCCGGTGCCACAGTAACCGCTCGATTTCTTATTCTCATTACCGCCAAAATCATAGAGAGCCAGGGATACTATATCGTCTGGACTTGCGCGAAGATTGCTGCGACCGTCTCTAAGAATGTTGATCTTGCGACCTCGTATCCATCATGTGCCGCCTACGTCGATGGTTCCAATCCGGATGCAGTTTCAACTGTTGAAGCAATCTGGGGAGGAGAAGGAGATACAGCCAATGTTGGCGCAGCATTGAACTTGGTATTTGGTGTTGCGCTGTGGGTCTCTTTTGTCGTGCACGCTGCTGGTGTCGAGATTTATCTTCACCTTACACCGAGGGAGGCCGAGAGACTGAGACAGGTGAGCTATCGAAGACAACTCGAAGCGGGGATGCACAACCCAGGCTCGGCCGGTCTCACGGCAGATCGGTTGGGTGATGCACACGGGTGGTCGCCTGAGGCACCAAAGGAACACAGCACAAGCTCAGCAGAAGTTGTAACCATGGTACCTGATCCAATAGTGGAGAACAAATGAGGTAACTAGATGAGGATTCCGCTGTGCCATATTGTCAAAATAAGGTTCGGTTAGGTAGCGAAGAAGACTACGTAGAAAAATATTTGCTCATATTCAATGCATGCGTTGGTTTTGCTTGGGTCATGGATACTATATCGTGCTCACCACGGTAGCTGAAGAGGTGTAGGGAGCCTGTCTTTTGGCCCCAGTACAGGCTCAGCAGTGCCAATGTCACTAAAACTATAGTTAGAGTGAATCGATGGGGGGAGGGGGGGGGGGTTGGCAGATCACTTACCCAGCTCCTCTAGGAGCCCAATACTGCCCCGTTTTGCTCATATCTGCCGTCTCAATCCATTCCACAAGTGATTTCGCAGCAACATCAGGCACGACGGCTCCTCCTACGTCCCAGAACTTGTCAAACCCTACATTCCGGGTCATATCTGTTCTCATAAAGCCCGGGTGTACGGTAAATACTGCAATGCCTCTATCTTTCAAGTCTAAGCTCAACAGCTTTGCGCACATGTTGAGGGCAGCCTTGCTCGCATGATGGCCATAATTGCCTCCACCCTCCAACTCATGCCTTAGAGCTATACTACCGCTTTCCGAAGAGACAAATACTACCTTGGATTTGTCATTGAGAAGCGTGTTGCTGTGGTTGGCAAGTGCTGTGACGAGGATAGTAGGGCCAATAGCACACGTACGGTACATGCGCTCTTGGGCTGAAAAAGAGGGTTCTTTGAGCGATTCGGTCTCGAAGTAACCTGCAGTAATGATGATGATATCTAGATGTTGTATGCTTTGTGATTCAAGGAAGTTCACGAGATTGCTGCCAGCTTCTGGCAGTTCGAGGTCAATGCCAGAGATGTAGGTTATGTTCTTGGCTAGAGAGCTTCGTCAGTACCAGAACAATATATGAGATTTGAAATGTGCAATCGTGCTCACCATTGGCTGGAGGTGTGGGTGCTCTTGCAGTGGCCAGGATATGATTGTTCGGCTCCGCCGCGTATGCCTGCACAAGGCTTGAACCCAGCCCACGAGTGGCTCCCACGATAAGCACGGTAGTCATACTGGCAATTTGACGAGCATATAATTTTACTGAGAAAATTTGTAGTGGTACGAGAAGGTATGAGAAGTATCTGGTGGTTGTTCGATGACGTCTTCTGGCGTGCTTTCGTGCGGACAGGTTGCATCGACGACGCTAGGTTTCTTTTTATGACAGCCCCGGTAAATGCCATTGAGAGACTTTCTAGTTCTAATTAAGATGCGAGCGATATATACTCTCTTTCCACAGCCCTTCTGATGTCACAAATCTAAGTGTTGCAGTGCCGTCACGTGAGAGCGCGTTGGCGCCGTCGTTCGCGCCACACCAATCACAGGGTGCTGGCGCCTGATATATAGCCCCGCTAGTGATCGTCAATAAATAGGCGTTCCTTCCTCTACTTCTTTCTCAAAAGTACTTTCTCTGAGTTCAGGTGGGAATCATGACTGCAGAGTGGCATCGGTACCGTGTTCTTTTCACAAGTCTTCATTCTTTCTTGTGTCGCAACACCGTTGCCCTGACTTTGTTGTAGTAAAATCAACTCTGGAGTCGATCGCCGGTTCTGGGCCCTTGATAATGATCAATCTATGCGTCTCATTCGCCTCTATGATGAAGGAAGAGCGTAAGCAGCCTCGGAACTCCAAACTACAGACCTCTGATACACTTCACTAGTCTTATGCTCAGCTATCTCAGGACAAAGCAAGAGTATGTGAAGGGTTGTTTCTGTACCAGTAAGTTGGCTAAGAGGCACAGGATTGCAAAGAACAACAAAATCATTCTCGATCCACACTGGGAAGAAATCTACGAACAACGCATCAATCCTGATTACGGATCAACTGAACACATGGACTTAGAATTGGAATTCACGGCTCAGGAAATACAGCGACTTATGGACGAGTGCCCCACGTCTAGGCAACTCACAACAGAGCTGAGAACAATTGACGAGTGGGCTCAATGCAAAAGCACTGGATCGACGAAATGGCTAATTTTCTGCAGACAACTCAATGAAGTCGCTACGAAATGTTCAGAAATACAATTGTGTCCGGATGTAACACAGCCCATTCTCTCGAGATTTCCACGCGAACTTCGCGATCATATGTGCGTCGTTGCCTTTCGTTACCCGGGCTGTCAGTGGCAGCATTTTCCCACTGAAAGCCAGCAATATCTACCGTACATACAGGAAAAATTGCTAATCATCTAATGCTTAAAGTTACGATCTGCTTTGGAACAGCCATGATATTGAACGCCTTGATAGACTCCTGTCATTCGTTCCCTTTGGTATTCTACCCCTGGACAAGCCCGCCGTACATTTGCCTGATCTCCAGGTGCCAATATTCGCCAATCCAAGATTTGTAGGTACTGAGTTTGCAACAGAGTTTGCATTGAGATACGTCAGAGCTTTGAATGCTGCTGAAATTGATTTCCGCTGTGTCCGAGCTCACCTCAATCGCGACCACCTTGGGCCTTTAGACTTTCCCTTCAAAAATTTCATCAACCACTTGATCATCAGCATCGATGACACCTTTCCATCAGCAGTTTTTGCTGAGTCAGCCTGGAGAGACAGTCTGGATAGCCTTCTGATGCTCAAAGATAACCGCAGCGTTAAAATCACCATGTATCTGCCTCCGATAATGCAATACCGAAGAAGATTGTTCGATGTTCTCGAAATCGCCAGACCTTTCTTCCGCATATTCCGAGAAAACTCTATGGACGTTACAATCTTAGGCTACGACTTTTTCAATCCAATGGACGATGATGCTGAGGGCATTTTCTCAGAGCAGTTGAACCATTACTTTGATCGTACGCCAGAAGAATGGCTGGATATGAAGGCCAAGGAGATTAAAGAGATACCAGACGCAGAGCAAAGGAAAGCTTGCAAAGGCGTTCGTGATCCACGCTTCGTGAGGAAACCCGGCTGACGATGCACACAGATATTGCGGGCCATGCGGATGAATCTTGGCTTCTACAAAGAGGAGATTGGGCATTATCAAGTCACCCAGCCTACTTGATGCTATCAGGATCCCTACCAGTACCCCTTATATGTGGGCCCTGGGTCTTTATGCAGTCAGTACCTGACAAGCGCGGTACCTGCATTGTGGAGATAGGTCGCAATTCGAAATCGGGTGCTGCTGTCCCAGGTACTGACCCTCAATCCTTTTCATGATTCAGAATCGAAAGTTGGGCTTCTTCGGTCGGGTAGATGTGCATCAAACCCTGTTCTATATGCTTGCGTAGCTCTCGTCTCAGAAATTCTTTCCGGTATCGGAAGACAATGCTATAGTTCTTGATAAATGCAGAAGCTAAATATGTACGCACACAACTCGGAAGCATGCAAGCCATATGTATGTATTGGGAACAATCACTACAGGGCTTAGCGTTTGCAGCAAGTTGGGCTATTTTCATGCCCCTACCAACAGCTAAACCCGAGGTGGGCGGACTTCCTCGGCTATCTACGTCATGAACCAGAGCGATGAGGACGCGCGCCTCCACTCAACCCCGTCTCGAAATCAGCGCAGCAGGGTTGCACGTGTGTCCAGGCCGAAAATGCGCCATCAAATAAGTCTGACCTGGTTCGCGGTTGTGCACTGAGAAAGTCTTCAGTTTCTTTTCGCCCCCAAAAAAACACAACTTGGTCACCTTGCAGCAAAAGCCGGACCAGCGCAGAACTGGGCAAGCCCTACGTACGAATAGTGGAGCTGCAACAATCCTGGCCTGATTGCGACAACTGATCCGAATGCTTTTCCAAACAACCACATCCACTTCGACATGGCCCAACAATTCCTTGCCGACCACAATGGCTGGCTGTCCTTTAGGAGCAGTACGCCTTTGCTCTACATTACCGCCGAAGACGCCGAATTCGACATCGAGACTCTGAAGGCATGGCGCGACGAGGGTTTCATCGTTGAATACCTTCCCATGGGCAAGGGTGGGAAACAATATGTGCAGACGCTCCACAAGCTGGGCGAGAACATGGGTATTGGGGAGCGTTACGCCATCGTAGGTATACGGCCCTTTCCTACTCCAGCGCATTACCGGCGCCTTCTGGCTACGCATCGAGACAAGATTCCCTGACGCCAAAATGCTCAGCTTTCGGAGACGCAGCCGCTGTGTGTCTAGATGTCTTTTCTGAAGCCAGAGCCGCGACCTCGAAGCTCTGCTCCCTTATTGCGTACTACCCGACTTCGATTCCCGACACCCGACACCGCTTCACATCCTCCTTCCGCGTTCTTGTCCACCTTGCAGAAGGTACATCCGGAAACGATTGCACCGTGGGCGTAGTCCGTCGCCCAGAAGTCCTCGGCATACAAGGAAAGCGGAAAACAGTGCAGAAGCGAGTCACACCGGGCATTGGTGTTGGAGGCCTACAGGACAAGATTCTGTACCCTTGCTTCACATACGAAGGCGTGGATGCTGGGTTCGCAGAACATGATCTGCCCGAGTATGACGCAGTTGCCGATGCGCTTGCGTGGAGTCGGAGTTTAAGCACAGTCAGGAAGGGTTTCGTCGCTGAAGTCGACTTGGAGCGAGTGCTGGAACAAAATGAAGAGCGTGCGTCTGCCCATACATTCCCACACAGCACACACATTCACCTGTCTTTCAATGACCCTCTCGTTACCGAGATCTGACAAGCAAGCAGAAAGATACCACACCCGGTCCGTCGAAAAACTTCTGGAAACCTACACGCGAAGCCCAAAACCATCGGTGAATTTCACTCCCACCATGACGGGCGCCAGCGGCATCCCAGACCTTAAGCGCTTCTACCGCGACTACTTTCTCAGGAGCTGTCCGCCATCCCTCCACATGCGCCTCATATCCCGCACCATAGGCGTCGACCGCATCGTCGACGAAATCTATTTCAACTTCAAACACACCTGCCAGATGCCGTGGATCCTTCCCGGTGTTCCTCCTACAAACGAGAAGGTCGAAATCGTCGTCGTGAGCATAGTAGGCTTCCGCGCTGGCAAGATATGGAGCGAAAGGGTGTATTGGGATCAGGCTAGTGTCCTATTTCAGGTGGGCCTTTTGGATCCAGAGGAGGTGCCGAAGGAATTCAAAGGAAAGGGTAAAGCTAAGGCTAAGGCTAATGACGACGATGAGGATGAGGATGAGGATGATGGGGAGGATGACGGCGGATTGGAAATGCTGCCTGTTAGTGGAAGCGAGGCTGCAAGAAAGGTCATGGATGTTGAGAGCGAGGAGTTCAACGATATGATTGATGACTGGTGAATGCTCCAAAGGGCACTTTGGGATTGTGGAACAGAAAGAGTCGGGGATGTGGGGCAGGTTAATCTTCTAAATATCTCGGTTTCTTGTGCTTTCTTGTTTCCATGGCGAATGTTAGCTTAGCCGGCATGACAATAAATCTGGTGTGTAATGGATATGTTGGGATCTTGAGTCTCATTTGCTTTGTTACCTCTGTTTTTCAGCAGCCTCACTAATATGGCAATTGCATCCTAGTAAGGTTCGTAGTATTTGTCAGTCATATGAAAACACTACTAATTGGCAGTGCCGATTGTAGAGAGGAAAATGAGCTTGGTCTATAACAGGAGCAACGGGTAAGGACAGATGAGGGTCGTAACGACCAAACTGGTGACCATAATTCCTCCCGGAAACTGCAAAGGAAAGAAACCCCAGGATGAAGGAGTTTGTAATGACACCAAGGACATTTATTCTGGCAGGTTGGCTCCATCGGTCTCGGGCGCTCGCCGGCGCTGTGATTCACCCTCTTCTTCGGTCTCTTCATCAACTCGGAGCTGGGCCCGTGAAGTGGTTGGCTCAGTACCATAGACAGAGGATGCTCGGCGTATTGAGCCGCGAGATAATCGATTAGGAGCATGGTTCCTTGTCGTGTTGATACTTCGGATATTGCCTCCAGTCACGGTAGAGTCAATAGACCTGCGTGCTTCAGTTCGATTTCGGTGGATTTGCGACCAGTCCTGAACACCGCTGCGCGTGGAAACAGGACGTGGCGACAACGATCTTCGATGATCCCGGTGGAGGGTTTCGACAAAGATGTGACGCGGCGTAGAACTAATGCTCATTTCGTCAACAAGCGTATCAGCGTCCGAGGTCTGTGTTTCGCTTATGCTCCATGGACGGCCACTGGCTCTCCGTTCACGTTCCCTATAGACGGTCCATTCTTCGTAAGGATCGAACACACCCCCAACGTGAGCCAGGACCGAATGTCGTCGAGAAGGTGAGTATCCCAAATAATCATGGAGACCCTCGCCATTCCTCGTGTCATGGGTAGTCATGTAAGTGGTAATGCTAGCGTAGCGAGCTCTGAAGTCAGTGAGTTGTTTGCGGGCCCACGAAATTCGCTCCTGATGAGGCAAGTTCTCCAGCGCTTGAGGGTCCAAGGCTTTAAGCGAAGCCAGTGCATCCATGGCATTTACTGACGAGGCAAACACATCTAGCGCAGCTGGGTCGAAGTCGGCGTTGGCCTCCTCCTGTACTTCTGTGGGCTCACCAAAGGGAGGCGTTGCGATAGTAGTGGTGAGTGGAACATCAGTTGGTGCGGATGCCGGATTCTGTTGGTCGCTTCTAAGCTCAGGACTTTCTTTCTTTGCGAACCATCTTCTTAGACCAAAGGGGATATGTTGTGACTTGAGGAATCTGGCTGTAGCTCTTTGCTTAACACTAGAGAGCATGCGTCGGCCATTAGCTAGAGAGCGCTTGCTAAACTTGTGTCCGAGAGAAGCATTGTTGACGGACGTTCTAGTCGTATCATCGAGGGAGCTTCTTGCTAGCCTTCGCGCGCCTCTACCATCTGTGGAACGAACAGATGTCTCTCGCGATAGACTGGCTGATGTTGCTTCCGGAATGACCGTGAGAACAGGAGATAGCACTGCAATCGGAGTGATGGAGCGTATCATGTGAATCAAGGTACTGCGAAATTCATTCTCGATCGGGTCTGGTTCAACAGTCAGGCTGGACAGAAGAGACAGTCGGGTAGCATTGGTGTTTCCAAAAGCCAGCCATAGGCGCTGGCATTTCTTGCAGTAGACATCGCCAACCTGATTGGAATCACCCGAAATCCTGACGTGCACCTGGAGTGATCTATGGTAATGATGACAGCTCGGGCAGACTCCGCTGATGTTGATTGCCCAATTTCCATGGGGAAGACGTGCCGCACTTCCTGTAGACGAGCTCGTATCACGTCTAGAAAGTCTCGTTGCCGGAGTCATTGCTTCTGGAGAGCCGAAATCCTCGTTGACGTAGGTCTGCGTAGTCGCGGGTGCCTGAGAAGCCATTGCGGGAAAGTCACGCCTCATGGATGGGCAATTGAACTCGTGTGATAGTGACAAGATTTCTCTTTGGTATGCATGGGTTGATCCGTCCAGAATGGTATCGATGCCAAAACTTTATGATATCAACAAGGAAAGACTTTGCGTTGAGTTCTAAGAGTCAGGCTAGGGACAATGTAATAAAGGGTTCAAATGCGGTCGATGGCTCCAGCAGCAAGTCTTATGGGTGTTCTGAGAACTTAAGAGGTAGTTCGGCGTACTCACATCATGCAACCCCTATCGATAGGCTTGCCTACAATAAGGCGTCTGACGCCTCAAATTTGTTGGGGCCATCCAGTGTGTGGCGCAGCCGCGTGATTGTTCGACCTGGGGGTTAGGGGCCGAAACCAAACTACAACAAAGCGACAGAAGAACCAAAAAGCAACACACTCATGGCTACAATGCAATACCAGAAGTTCCAGAATCGAGCAGAAAAACTCAAGGAAGCAAACGACAGTAGAAAAGTATACCTCTTGAACTGAAAAGATGAAATTCGAGGGACATTTACTGGCCGCTCCTACGCTGGACATCTGTGGCGCTAGTCGCGCGACCGTAGGATGTGGCTGGAGCGTGTCAGCCTGACTAGCAAGGAATCGATATTGACCATGACGTGAAGATGTCTACACCGTTGTTCTCATGCCCTGTTTTTCTTTCCATGCTGTTCGTGAGATAGGCTGGGATGGTAATGTGCATTACTAGGCAGCACAATCTTGTCGTTTGCACAGCCCACCTGTATACACAGTGGAGCGGGAAAGAGCGGTGAGGCTTTGTGTGAACGGATGTTCAAGACAGAATCGACTAGAATTTGTAGTCGGCAAGATGTGCGAACCTCACAGGACGTTTTAGAGGCGCAGGTTAGCAAAGCAAAAAGGTTCGCATGGACATGATGTTTGAATGTCTCCAGTGGGGATATCGGATCGAATTTGGTTAGCGTCGTGCACGGACCCTGATTCTTGGCTAACACCTCGCTTAGTAGTAGAAGGACGAAATTGATCTGATTTTCCCACTCGACAGAGCAACGACAATACCACATCGACGTACGACAAGCCGCCATCATGTGTGAGTACACCCCGATCGTTTGAACAGCCCTCGATCCTTGCGACTGTACCTGTGTGTCGAGTGCAGCCTGTCTCGCGAGCGCACAGAGTGAAGTCGCAATGTCGAAGGGCCGGATACGCACAGTTCAGACATGCTGACAATCGCACAGCGCTCGTCTCCGGAGAGAAGTCTAAGTACGTTGGACACCAGTTTGAAGTTTCACGCTCCATTCGCCGCCGCCATCATGTCGCAATGTCCGTTTCGATCTCGGTCGCCTACTATGGCAATCCGCCTCCCCCGTCCAACGGCATGCAGAAGCCAAGTAGAAAAGCAGCAGCAAGCGTTCATGCGTAGGGTATCTTTAGGGAGGGATATGAAAATGGCTGGAGAAAAAGAGGAACTTGATCATGCTGTCTGGACGGGAGAGGCGAATTGCGGTAGTTGGTGGCTCTCTAGACGAAACGGCGCGCACACACGATGAGCGATATCGACTCGGACGCGTTCTTGTATTGTCGGAGCAATGCTGACTTTCACAGCTTCCAATACATCATCCGTTTGTTGAACACAAACGTCGATGGCAAGCAGAAGGTCATGTATGCCTTGACCAAGATCACTGGTGTTGGCCGTCGCTACTCCAACTTGGTCTGCAAGAAGGCCGATGTCGACCTCACCAAGCGTGCCGGTGACCTCACCTCCGAAGAGCTCGAGCGCATCGTCACCATCATCCAGAACCCCCTCCAGTGTATGCAGTGTCTACCCCTATGACCTTCATCCGATGACTAATGTCCTCGCAGACAAGATCCCCTCCTGGTTCCTCAACAGGCAGCGCGACATTGTCGATGGCAAGAACAGCCAGATCCTTGCCAACGGTGTTGCCTCCAAGCTCCGTGAAGATCTTGAGCGCCTGAAGAAGATCCGCGCTCACCGTGGTCTCCGTCACTACTGGGGTCTCCGTGTCCGTGGTCAACACTCTAAGACCACCGGTCGCCGCGGCCGTACCGTCGGTGTCTCCAAGAAGAAGGGTTAAAGGTTTTCGCTTGCGCTGGGCAGCTGGGGCTGGAACATGCCTTTACGAAATGGGTGGTGCAATCACGGTGTTTATCAAACGGCTTTCATTGGCTTTCACGTTTACACTTCATGCGGCAATGCACGATATGGGGTGAAATGATGTGCCACGGTTAGGGTTGGCCGAATACAGCCTGTACCAAAATCACACATTCAAATTTCGACTTGTTCCACGAATGATTTGACGTTTTTGATTATTGAAAGATTGAATGGTTTTTGGGCTGCACCACGATATCCGCTGCTTTGCGGCGCTCGGCCCGCTTA
The DNA here is from genome assembly GCA_036172615.1 of Curvularia verruculosa. Lineage (NCBI taxonomy): Eukaryota > Fungi > Ascomycota > Dothideomycetes > Pleosporales > Pleosporaceae > Curvularia > Curvularia verruculosa. The sequence continues at coordinate 20,466 of JAWDHC010000158.1, read as the reverse complement.
GTGATTGGCAAATGAGCATTATCGATCGCGCAGCCATACTGTGTCCACCACGTCACACATTGACGATGCTTGTCAAGTCATTGGAATGCATCGTGGTCTTCTTAAAACTGGGCATTTTTCGTAAAGCAAGCAAGAAGCTGGGATGCTTCGCTAATCGTGTCTAGGCTTGCGACAGGACATTTCCGTGAAGACTTGACCATGCACAAGCCGCTAATGATTTACAATGGATATCGCCAGCAGAATTGCTACCGCCGGGACACTTGAAACACGGAACGAGCATAGTGTCTAGGCTCGTGATGCACGTCTCCATTCATGTGCCTCGGTGTTCATCGATTCATGACGATTGGAGGGTTAACCGCCAAGTGTGGAGTGCGCTGTCTCCCACGCATGTTGCACCCAACCCATCGTAGCATTGGCTTACGCCGTGCTATCATCTGCTACCCACTAATACATCCCACTCTCCCCCGCCATGTGCGCCTTGTCCGAACAACGGTGCCGGGAAAGCACTGCAGCCTCGTTTTGTTACCAAGATCGTGGCGTGGTCACAGACTCCCCAATGCAGAGCCAGCGAACCGGCTGCATGCGCGACGTAACTATGATTGATATAAGCCTTAGTGATGAATTGACAAGTCTCCCTCTTAGATTCTCTGACCTGTAGTCTTTTCCATCCTTGCTTTTTTCCGTAGTTGCCACATAAATGGTTGCTGCCGCCCTAACCGCTTCAGCATGACGACTCTTGCAGTTGCACCGCAGACCCCCTCACCAAACGTACGCATTCGCTCGCAGTCATTCGACTCTCCGTTCCTCCGCCTTAGTGTCACGCCAGTCGAAGAGTCCCCGTTCTCCAAGTCGACGGGCTCGTTGAAGACACTGCCCAATTGCGATGCTATAAGTAACGGTACGACGGCTGAAGGTTTGGGGTCTGTTGGTGCTCTGCCTCTGCTGAACACCAAAGCGAGTGACGACTCGATACTTTCGGAAGCATTGAGTACTTCGTTCTCGTCAGTCACCACTTCGCCCACCAGCTCTGGGAGCAGCATGGAATTCGATGCCGAGGAAGCACTTTCTCAGTCTCCTTTGCAAGAAGAGGAAGAACAAGACGAGGTAGAAGAAGAGGAAGAAGAAGAGGTAGAGCAGCAGCAGCAGCAGCAGCGACAACGACCGCGACCCCACCCCTTAGCATTTACACAGAGCGCTACCAGTTCAGACAGCAGCATGGCGACTGGTCCAGCATCCCCGTTTCTCTACCAGGACACCAGCTGTCCCATGTACTCGCCGTGGCTAGTCTGCGCTGTTCTCGACATGCACGATGTGCGTAGGCTCGATTGGATGTCTATTGCGGACCCGATCGAACGGGTGTGGGGCGTACGCACAAGCAGCGCTGACGTGCTCGGCATCTTGAGTGACAATGGGCGGGTGGTGCGTCGAAAGTGGTGGGATTGAGATGGTTGATGCTATTTCCTCGTTTGCGTTTGTGATTTGACGTTTTCGTTGTTTCTCTTGCTCGAGTTGTACTGCATGGGTTTTGTATCATCGCCTCATTCTTTTTTTTTCCTTCATTTGGAGTAGTTGCTCCCCCTCCACTGTGGTTACGGTACTTATGACTTTATGACCTTTTCTTAGTATATCTGCGGAATAAGAAGCAAGAAATGATGGAAAACGTTAAAAATATGGACTATGGCGTGATATAGGGATGTTTGCTTAAGGATTTGCAGACTGCGATTTGGATTTCACGGATAGCATGCATGCGTTTTATTGAATTGGCAATTGAGTACGCATATCTCTAGCGGTGTGTCGATGCACCATTTTTAAATTCTTTCCTCTAGCATACAACGGGACTTGAGCGAACGGATCATTGAGAAAGTGAAGGGGTACAGCACGGTTTTTACTGCCAGTTCCGGTCTCAATCTCACGCGTGGGGGGGCTTACGCTGACGAGTATGCGAAATCCAGGCGGGGAACCGTTGTCTCCGACATGATAATTGCTTGGCCGCATGTAGTCAGGTCCGATTGCGGATGCAGTTGCATTAGTTCGGGATAGAAGGACAATGGGTCGGGAACGCTTTGTTGCAGGGCGCTGGCCGCGTGTTGGGTCCATATGCACCGAACGACATGGTAGGTTTTCCCTGTCACATTTATATAGAAACCTTATACTGTTGGTAAATACATAGTATGCTTTTGTTTCTTATATTGCGTTGTTTCAATATAAATATCTCGACCCTCCGTCACACAAGCGTACTCGACTTCAGTGAGTAGTGCTCATAGAGTACAACATGGATTTTTTTGGATATCCGGAATGCAAAAAGGGCTACATGCTATGAATATGCTATTGTCACTGGCTACATGGTTTCCTAGTTGTGTCTTGCACTTTGCATTAGTGCTATCGATGACAGCAAAATACCCTTCCAGTAACTCCGTCTTCATGTTAAACTTAGAAACAAAAATCCCATGGGTAGAGTCACTTTGCACGAGAGCTCTTCCACGCGCCCTAGGGGGTTTATGTTGCATAGATACTAGGTTCTTCCATCTGGACCTCTTTCGATGCCCAAGACCTGTCTTGACAAAGGGCCTTGCAGGATTTGACATAGCCGCGATGATATTGGTCGGGAAACTTTGAACCATGAAAACCCATCTTTCTGAGCGAACATGCGTTGAAGGGTTCGAGCAACGTGAGTCATGGTAGCCTCGAGAGCTGGAACCAGGTGTGATGAACCGTGGATATGCGCCTTCCATAGGCCATTTACGATAACTACCTTTGTATATTTGCCATCGTGATATATCTTCATGGCTCAATTTCTTCAAAACCATACCGCGCACGACTTCCAAGCACACTTCACGATCACAGTTGAACTTAACGATCCATCAATTTTCTCTGCAGATACCATGTCGCCAACCCTTCATCCCCTTCGCATACTCTCCCACACATCGATCTTGAGGGGAGCAGCAACACCTACTCTCTTCATTGGAGCATCAAAGCCCGACCAAACAATTTCATATCCACATAGCCGACGTATCTTCTCAACCGACATGCAGAAAAAAACAGCACTAGTAGCAGCCGTCGTGCCACCCTTGAGACGAAACCGTCGCACGCCCCAATGGTTTCCTTACAGCCGATCATCTTCTACCGTGCTATCTTTGTACCAACAAGACATGCCGAGAAACGTGGCTGTGACAACCCACAAAGGTAGTCAATCTCATAAGTATAATCGGCCTGGTCGACCAGGTTTCTGGAGCGCTGTTTTTACTTTCATCGGTGTATGGTATGGAAACAGGTATGTGAAAGAGGCCCATCGCTAAACTATCAAGTGATGTTCAACTGACTTGGGTCTCCAGTTCAGGTCCTGATGCCTCTTCGGGCGCCATGATTCCACGATATGAAAGTAGGAAATACGTCCATATTGCAGATGCTGGGTTAGTATTGTAGGTGCTAACTTGATTGTCTAGCAGAGAATTTGGCAGCTGGACGAGCGCGCAGATTGTGGGCCAGGAGGATAGTGAACCATTACGTTGAAAGATGTGCACTTTGTAGTTGAAAAGGTCAAGGAATATGGGGTGAATTCTATGGGACGTTACGGCCGCCACTTTGGGCTCCTTTGGAATGATTGAATGCGTTTTTGAAATCTTAGTGAACATTGACTCGTATTACTTGAGACAACGCTGAGTCTCAGATCACGTGCTGTCTGTAAGTGATTATCAACAGTACATTACTTAACATACACTGGCCAAGTTGTTTCTGTCTTCCAAGCAAGCAGAACGAAATACAATGTGTACAAAATTTTTATTACATTTCTATTGGGTATCCTAATTCTTGAACAGTAGTCCTAGAAAGCGCGTTTCCCCTGTGACAAAGGGTCAGCGTACACCGCAGTGCTTATCGCTGCGTGGCAAAGGCCCGAGTGCACGGAACCGTGCACTTGAGCTGTGCGTGGTTCCGGTGTGTACGAGTAGTATGTTGCAGAGTGAGGCAGGCAAAGGAGCGGTGGGCTGGGGTTGCCATGCTGCCCTTGCAGACCGTACAAGTCAATGCACGTTGTGGTTTGAGGGCATCGCCCAATAGGCAGCTGGCCGACGGTTCCCTCGGATAGACAGGCCGTTTCCGCTTGCGGTGGTGGAACTTGAGCACGTGATGGCGAGGACCATGCGCGGCGCGTGCTGGGAAGACGTGTCTCCACACAATCAATCGTCAGCGCCAACGGCCATTTCTAGAACTTCGACATTGCCTCTGCCTTTGGTTTGGCCTTCAATCAGCTCATTGAGGCCCTTGAATGCACCAGGCTCCACGAGGCCTACGGCCTCCCATTCAGCGCCTATTGTGTCTTGGCTCTCGACCTTTTCCATGAAGCCGAGGATGGCATCTTTGACGGTACCTGTGCCTTTGTCGTCGGCATCGGCTTGCGGTTTGGGCGCAGTCTTGATTCCCTGTTTCAAGACGGAGGTGGGACACGTAACGCGCAGCTTCATCTGCATACGAGCGACGGGGATTGGCTGGTGGGCGATGAGCGCCTTCATGGCGAACAACGCCTGTGATTTGGCAGACTTGTTGGTGACGATGCCAGTCCACTTAGGCAGCTCCTTTGCCTTTGGCTTGTCATCGCCATCTTGACTGGCTTCGCCCTTGTCCTTTTCGCCCTGCTGCGATGCGGCTGCCGAGCTCAGCTGATCCAGCGCCTTCTCAATCATACCGGTCGTGTATACGCGCTTGGTCTTGGGATCGACAAGCTTTCCCGATACAATGTCGATGACCTCGTTCTTGGTCCTCTCGAGTTCGGCGTTGCGCTCCTTCTCGCCTACTTGCAGTTCACCATGGTCCAGGATATCGGTAATGATTTCTTCGAGTGATTTTTTGGGAAAAGCTTTTTCAAGGTCGGCTTTGGGGGCGACCTGGCCCTTGGAGACGTTGAGGAAGACGTTTTCGATCTGCAGAACGTTGGACAGATCCGTCTCGACCTTGTTGCGCCACTCGAGGACTTTGTTTTTGTAGCACGCGATTTCGAAGCGCTTCTTGCCTGTGGTACTTGTGAGCGAGTTGCGGAGCAAACAATGGGCTTGGCGGGGTGAAAGTAACCTTTTTTCATGCGCACCAGCGACACGTTGGTCAGCTTGATTTGGTTTGACGGCGTTTTAATCCCGACAGGCATGGCGGCGGTCTATTCTGGGTCTGTGTGGAGTAGTTGTAGGCGGCGTGCTGATGTCGGGCGCACGATATAAAAGCTGGACGGCATTTTTGGTGGGGGCGTTCTCCATGGATGACATAGCCCGCACTCAGGATGATTCGAAAGCGCGCTAGTCCTGATTTGGCTCATGCAGGTCCCGGGCTGGACTATGGAATGTACCTGGAATGTACCGTCAGCAGCACAACGCCGCCATGGAACGCGCCTCAACATTGCTGACTGGAAAAGACGACCATGGCAATGATGCATTTGACGTGTCTGCCAAGGGCATCTGGCGTCCCGTCGTGGCAGATGGGCCGGCCAGGACTACGGTGAAACGCTAAGCCCATGTGATGGACGAGCTCGGACGCGCCAGCCTCTCTGATAAGCTTCGGGGGTGCGCGTCATGCTCCGTTGCCTGGTCAAGCGGCTGCACTCCGCACGACCTATCCCACGCCTTTCCCTCTCACCTCTTAACCATATCCCTCTCTCTCCACACTCCATCTCTCCTTCTCCCCCATCCATCCCCCCTTGCTTCTCCCTGTCCCCATAGAAGCATCCTTTGCTCTTCCATCATCTACAGCTATAGCTACAGCTCCGGAAGCTTAGCACACCCGCCACCATGAAGGTAGCCACCTCGGCACTGCTCATAGGAGCAGCTGCTGCTGTTGCGCCCCAGCAGCAGCAGGTCCTCAAGTTCCCTGACTCGTTCAGCGAGCTCAAGGAGTCTTCGTTTGCAAAGGGAATGCACAATCTCGAGGAAAGCCTCAAGTCGCTCACTGGCGAGGCCCGCGCCATCTGGGACGAGGTCGCCATGATGTTCCCCGAGAGCTTCGAGAAGGCCGCCTTCTTCACTCCCCCCAAGCCTCACACTCGCAAGCAAGACAGCGAGTGGGACCACATTGTCAAAGGCGCTGACATCCAGAGCGTCTGGGTCGAGAACGAGAACGGCGAGAAGGAGCGCGAGATTGACGGCAGGCTCGAGCAGTACAGCCTGAGGGCCAAGAAGGTCGACCCCAGCGTGCTCGGCGTCGACAAGGTCAAGCAGTACTCTGGCTACCTCGATGATGAGGAGGAGGACAAGCACCTGTTCTACTGTGAGTACCCCAATGACCACTGGTCCATGGTCACTGAATCTAATACATTCCAGGGTTCTTTGAGTCGCGAAACGACCCCAAGAACGACCCCGTTGTCCTCTGGCTCAATGGCGGACCCGGCTGCTCTTCGCTGACGGGTTTGTTCATGGAGCTCGGCCCTGCGTCCATCACAAAGGACCAGAAGGTCAAGCACAACCCCTACTCGTGGAACAGCAACGCCTCGGTCATCTTCCTCGACCAGCCCGTCAACGTCGGATACTCATACTCGAGCGGCTCAGTGAGCAACACTGTCGCTGCCGGCAAGGATATCTACGCCCTGCTCACCCTCTTCTTCAAGCAATTCCCCGAGTACTCCCACCAGAGCTTCCACATCTCTGGCGAGTCTTACGCTGGTCACTACATCCCCGTCTTTGCATCAGAGATTCTTTCTCACAAGAAGCGCAACATCAACCTCCAGTCCGTTCTCATCGGTAACGGTCTGACTGACGGTCTTACTCAGTACGAGTACTACCGCCCCATGGCCTGCGGTGACGGTGGCTGGCCTGCTGTCCTTGACGAGTCTCAGTGCAAGGCTATGGACAACGCTTACCCCCGCTGCGCCAGCCTCATTGAGAACTGCTACAACTCCGAGTCTGTCTGGTCTTGCGTCCCTGCTTCCATCTACTGCAACAACGCCATGATTGGTCCTTACCAGCGCACTGGCCAGAATGTTTATGACGTCCGCAAGCCTTGCGGTAGCAACTCCCTCTGCTACGACGAGCTTGACTGGATCCAGGGCTACCTCAACAAGAAGGAGGTCATGAAGGCTGTCGGTGCCGAAGTCTCCAACTACGAGTCTTGCAACTTTGACATCAACCGCAACTTCTTGCTCCAGGGTGACTGGATGAAGCCCTTCCACCGCGTTGTCCCCGGTATCCTTGCCGAGATTCCCGTCCTTGTCTACGCCGGTGATGCTGACTACATCTGCAACTGGCTCGGTAACAAGGCCTGGACTGAGGCTCTTGAGTGGCCCGGTGCCAAGGACTACAACAAGGCCGAGATGAAGGACTTCAAGATTGATGGTGATGGCAAGACTGTCGGCCAGGTCAAGTCCAGCGGTAACTTCACCTTCTTGAAGCTCCACGCTGGTGGCCACATGGTCCCATACGACCAGCCTGAGGCTTCTCTCGAGATGCTCAACAGGTGGTTGGGTGGCGAGTTCTGGAAGTCATCCTAGAGGATTCTAGGTCAAGTCTTGTTAGGGTGAAATTGTTATTATGATTGGATGTGGATATATGGCGAGCAAGATGGTTCTCAGTGTGTCTGTATCATATGCATCCGTCTTTCGTTGCCATGTCCGTAATTTATGAAAGAACATACACAATTGAATACTATTCTGTTGTTTCTGGATGCTTGTAAACTGTGCACTGCCTTGTGAGGAAGCTATGTGGTGTGCTACTATCGTTATGTGTACAAACGCACTGATACTCGCTTCTCATTACTGCATTGACTACTATCTAGTCTCCCTCACTAAACAGCATAAACACTGTGAAATCCGGCCTCCCACCACTAGCCCTCTCCTCTAAGCATAGGCTGAGTGGCCTCCTAGCACGACACTGGGTGGTCCAAAAATACTAACACGCAGGTACTACTAACAGGCAGCAAGAATAAAACACCAACGTCGTAAGCTAGGACGGCACTCAGTTCGAATTAAGGTAGAGGAGAGGGTTGTATAAGATAAACTTCGGTTTCTTTTTGCTCTTTTTCGTTTGTTGCAGTAACAGTGAAAGGCGAGTTCGCTGGTATACAACAACGCACGGACGTCGATTGCAAAGAATATCTTCTCTGCTCTTTTACTCTTTTATCGACAACAATGATAGCCGAACGCCCGTATTGTGATTCTTAAAACCTCGGCGATATCATGCTGTCTAGATGTATACGTAATATCTCTCTTTCTTACCTTTTTTAGGGAAATCATACGGAGTAGTGATAGGAGGCCTAAACAATGCTGCCTCAGGCCCTCTGTCATTACCTAGCAATCACCTATCGTTCACTAAACTTGAAACTAGACAAATAACAGCCTCAGGATAAATAAACAGACTAACTCATTAAGTGACTCATTTCGCTTCTCAGAGAGAGACGGCTCGGTTCAGGTCCAGGGCTCGCGGTAACCCAGCGCTTAATAGCGCTTGTTTGCCGTTTTGTAACCCTAGGATACCGCCATGGAGCATCTCAGCTGGCTAGGTTCCAACGCGAAACAGCTAGATCGACGGCTTTCTCCTCAACTTAGGTCCAGCCACGTCTTGGCATCGGCACATGGTCAGAGAGAATAAGCTGCAATCTATTTGTTGTCTTGATAGGAACAATGCTATATCTAGCGCAGAACCCGCTCTAACGATGCATCATGCAGACATAGTCGGTTCTGCACTTCCAAGCCAACCATGCATGACAACTCCATGGACTCTGGATCAATATTTTCCCTAAAGAGCAAGTACACCAACTATGCTGCTCGCATTCGTGAGTGGATAGATGCGTGCGACTCATCACACGGCGACTCTTGTGTCCCCAAACCACTCTCTCAACAACCGCAAGATGACGTGCCGATATGGCTCATCGATACCCAGGAGCAGTGCCTCGTACCCGGAATTTCTGCAGATCGCTACTTGGCTCTGAGTTATACCTGGCCAGAAACTCGCGATAACTCCAAGCCGTCACCACGCAGTTTACTTCTGGATGCCGAGAGCCTAGCAGATCTCCAAACACCTCGATGCTTTTCTAGCGCAGCCATTACAAAACTCCTTCCAGAAGTGATCAAGCATGCTATGAGAGTGACGGTTGCATTGGGCGAACGATATCTCTGGGTCGATCGTCTTTGCATTGTACAGAATGACCCTGGGACGCTCGGTCAAGTTACCAGGATGGATAGGATCTATGCAGGAGCTTATCTAACCATCGTCGCTGCCGCACCAGAGGTCATGTATCAGAATGACCAAACGTCAGAATGGCCTTGCTTCGACCCCATCTACAGGTACTTGGGGTCGTCTGAGTTGACCCAGGATAACATTGTGCGTATCATGGATGGCCGATATGAGGTTCTCCGAACATCGCGGTGGGCGACAAGAGGATGGACGTATCAAGAACAGATACTGTGCAAGAGGGCCATCATGTTCACCGACAAAGGCATCTTTTGGGATTGCCAGCGCTGCATGTGGGACGGTGCCGACCTCAAACCTAGTCATGAGTACAACATTACATCAACCACGACAGATATGGGCCAACGGTTCGCAAATCGATGGTGGCCTGACTTTGGCTTCTATATTGACCTCATCTGCCCATACAACGGCCGCGACTTTTCTTATCCCCAAGATGCGCTCCTCGGCATTTCTGGTGTCTTGAGCGCCTTGTCCAAATCATTCCCTGGCAAGTTTATCTCAGGAATACCGACCTTGTTCCTCGACCACGTTCTATTATGGCAGCCTTTCGAGACTGCAGAGCGCCGCGTCGATCGAGACGATCCATCAAGTACGTCTGGAGCCGTATCCAGTCTTCCATCGTGGGCATGGTGCGGCTGGCAATGTTACGTGGACCCGGAGAGCCTCCGCTCAGGCCTGGCTTATATTGATGATCCAAAAATCAATAATCGGGCGCAAAGTTGGCAGACGCGCAACTTGGTCGAGTGGCGCTTGTCGAACAATCAAGGGCAGTCTGAGTTGATACCAGAGCCAAAAGCGTTTGATGAGTACGCCAATCTATCCACTTCACCCGACACACCCCTCCCAGAAAACTGGCACTCCCATAATGCACTCGGTAAAGAGTATCAGCTTTACAGCCATTCGAAAGACCCCAAGGTATCCTTCAAGCATCCAATACCACTGTCACTCGATGCGTCAGCACAACCAAAACTCCACACAGCATCCCACCTCGTCTTCCAAACCACCACCGCCAGATTTCCCATAGCATCCGTAATGCGACCCCTAAAACCCCAGACGCTCATGAGCTGGGGCGCCTCCAAAGTCTCCGTCTTCCAAGACCGAATGTTCGCTCTGGGTCCGCGCGAAGGCAAAATCCCTCCTATCCTCATCCTGCAACAACCAAACGGCCACTTCGCCGGCCTCCTGCGCCTCATGGACAGCCGGCCGATGAACCCAGCGCTGCCCGTCGAACTCATCGCCATTTCCACCGGAAGCGCAAAAGCCACAGATATAGAATACTCGATCGAATGGAGCGTCTTCGCAACTAGACAAATCTTCTACACCTACGGCAACGAAGGCAAACTTATTCCCTTTAACACCCCACCACTTTCTCCCCTTCAGCGCCGCGCCCTTCTCTGCGACATCGGCCTCGTCTTCGACCCAGATGCCGCAAAGGAGTCCGGCAGCCGCGTTACAGACGCTGTCGATGCGCTCGAGGCAGCAGCAAACAGCCAGGTCGATGCTGAAATAGCGAGAAACGAGGATATGCTGGCGCAGTATGGAGACCAGTATAAAAAGGGGTTCGAAATGAAGTACTGGCACAAGGCTAGGCATAGCTTGCTCGACGAGCGCAGGAAAGACGTCCCGTCGGACCCGGATGCCATTTGTCGGTTTTATAATGTGCTTTGGGTGCAGCAGAGCGAGGGCATCGCATATAGAGTGGCGTGTGGGTGGGTGCCCGAGGCTGTATGGGAGGCGCATGCCAGTGGGCCGGTTGAGGTGACGTTGGGGTGAACGTTGAGAGTGGCTTTGAAATATGGGAAGGAGGGTGGGGTTGAAGTGAGGTTATGGAACGAAGAACCAGCGTATAAAGATAGAAATAAATGATGCCCATTTTTCGATTACTTCCAGTGGCAGGTTTCTTCAGAATGGTCCGAGCTACCACCTTCATATAGAGTCAGACCTCTTACATCTGGTATTAAATTTGATACTCACAGGTACGGTAACATACATTACATCAAATACAATCAGTGCTTATGCGTCCAGGTATTCCGCCTACTGGTTCACTCAGTGATCATTCAAGTAGTAAATGATAGAATCATCTGAAATGGTAGGCCCTTACAATGAAAGCACTCAATAGTAGGTACATTGCTCAGCTATAGGAATGATTGACAAGAGCACCTTTGCGTATGCCGCCGCCGCCGCTGCTGCATACGGCTGCCACGCCTTGTTTTTGTGTGAGTCAGCATAGTCGCAGATTCCTCGGATGACCAGGCATGGGAAGCTGTTCATCAGTCCTGCTGCCTCCATTTCGAAGCAAAGAACACCACCTAGCTGTGAGCTTAGCCAATCCCGCGTTCTGCCATCTTTCATAACTTGGTTCCCAGATGCTATTGTCCCATAATGAACCACTATCTCACCAGGTACTCGTCTTGTTCGTTGTACCACATAAGCCTTGTCGCATTGATCGCACGTCCATCCTCCGACATGATTGTAGGTTGCATCAAATAGAATGTCTGGTCCTGCGTTTGCAAGTGCAAAACGTGATCGTTGAGCAATTATGGCAATATTAGGTCGTATGCTGCTTCGGTCTAGGTAATGATTCGCTCGTAGTATCGACACCGCGCTGAGTAGGTAGGGTGGTGGTGCGTTAAGAGCGCCTGTGTGGTGAAATCCGCTTGGTCCTGTCTTTCCAAAGTCATACTGGATTACCCCAGAGTGACCTGATTGCGGCTGACTGACAACTACATCACCAAGCCGAATATCAAAGTGGTGACTTGGAACTCCTCCACCGATGCCTACCATCAGGCCAAACCTGACTGACGTGAATGTGAACTTCATGTGGGAAGCAACGACAGCTGCGGAGCTTGTTCCCAGTCGGCCCGCTGGAAGACATGCAATAACAACGTTGTGACCGCTCATGCAACCAAGCGTGTAAAGGTTGTCGTCAATTAGGCCGCTTGGGTGGCGTTGATGCTCTTCATCAAGCAGTGCGGCTGCCGCGGCGAGCTCTTCAGGTAGAGCGCAGATCCATCCAACCGTGTAGTCTTGAGGGTGGAGTCTTCGTTGCATTGTGGAGAGTTAGAAAGGAGGAGTAGAAATACATAGGTAGTCAAAGCCAGGCTGCCTCGCACGAAGAACAGCTGAAGCGGAAGGTTCAGCTAAGGGGATTCTATTCACCAATCACATGAACAAGGGAGCTGTCTACATTAGGCAGCAACCACCAGGCTGAACCTTGGTATTTTCTTATCATATAGTTAACCAGCCATATATTGTGGCATGATGTGTATACGCGCACGCAAGAAGATCAAGAGGACAACCCGCAATCAGGTAGCCGAGTAGTAATCGCCAGTAATCGATTGAGTGAAGAAGGTGCCTCTACTTCGAAAAGAAATCCCAACATATACTAACAGTCTAGTCACGTGCTACTATTCCGCGAACTACTAGTTACACCACAATACGCTTCATAAGCAATGCAGTACAACAAGTAGTTTGCTCTGTATTACGGGATAGGCAAAGCCTACCTTATAAAGCGTTGTGAAGACTATGGCACGTGATAAATACTCTGAGTACACCCTGCATATCGATAACCTCCATAGCTCAAGCAATATGATAGCTTCTGAGCATCCTAGAATCTCCGACATGGGCCTAGCCCGTAACACCGTCACACAGTGTCACGCCACGTAGACAGACGTAAGGCAGTTTTATAAATGATTTGCAACACAAGTTTTATTCTTCTATGAGAAATTGTCCATACCAGGAAGCCCACACGCCTCCAAATTTTCCTTTTTTTTTAAATCCATGAGCTGCAGGATATGCAACGTAAAGGTCCCAAATCCCAGTGTCACACAGAAGCCTAAGAGCAGGCGCATTTCCATCATGCATGTTGCTAAAGAAGCTTCTGAAATGTGAAGAGGTCAAGAAGAAAAAAAAAAGAAGAGAAAAAACAAGAATCCGATCGTTCAAGAAATATGCTGAACGAGTAGAATGAAGCGAAGGGAAGAAAAAAGGATATATGTAAAGAAGGTAAAGAAGAAGACTGCCAACTCAATCAATCGCACCACAAACACGCCGGTTATTAACCGTACATGTCGCAAGAGAAAGTCTTAATTTCATACTCGCTCTCGCCCTCGACAACACCACAGGGAACATCCCAGCCAAGCTCAAACGTGTCGCTCTCGGGCATGCGATCCTTTGCGCCAGCAGCACATTTGGCGTCAATGGTGTAATACGAAGTCTCCATAGCCGGAGCGCTGTTCCAGTCGCAGGCGTCTGTGCGCTTGTAAAAGGTGCGGCGGTGCAGGCGGAGAGCCTTGCGCTCGACGGCCTTGTCGGTTGAGTCGCAGAAGCAGCGGGCAGCGAGGGTGAGCTCATCACGGGTACAGTCGCAGCGGGAGCCGTCAACCTCGTAGCGGCGAGTGTTGGCCTTGACCTTCTGATGAGGACGCCATTTCCAGGGCTGGGAGTTGTCCTTGGAAGCTGCGGTGTATGGGGTGGGGGTTGGCTCGGCCGTCTGGTAGATGGTGGTTGCGATCACGGTAGTGACGGTGACCACAGGGCCGTTGTTGCCGCCAGCTGGAGGCTTCTCATAGTCGGGCTGCTGGGGGGTCTCGGGTTGTGGGTCCTCAGGTTGAGGCTCCTCGGGCTCAGGTGTCTCGGGCTCAGGTGTCTCAGGCTGAGTCTCCTTGGGTGGATTCGTAGGGTATGCTGGCTCCTCGGGCGGGCTAGGCTTGTCGCCATCGCTAGATCCTCCTCCTCCAATATGAACCTTGGCACAAGACTCAAAAGCCTCGTGCTCACGGTTCAACCACAACCACATGAAGATGGCATCGCCCTCGGGCATGTTGGTAGGCACCTTGAAGTCAAAGGTCTGAGCCTCAGGGGATCCGTCCGTGGTAGCATGAGGACAAGCGCCGTGGTATGAAGCAGCCAGTTTCCAAGTCTTGCCCTTGTCAACAGAGAAGCCAACCTGGCAGGAACCTCCAGAGTGAGTACCACCGGGAGCAGCTGGGTCGTAGTCAAAGTCGGTAAGCTGGAAGTAGGCGTCTTGGCCAGGTTGCCACGTGACGGAGGCTTTCTCGGTATCAAACTTGTCAATGTGGCCACGGCAGAGGCCTGGAGAAGGTCTGCTGTCACCTCCATCGGGGCCGCAGCATCCAAGAGGGAAGTTGAACTCGGGATCGAGTTCGGTCGACTGTGGGTTGATGGACGGGGCTGCACCTAACGGGGGAGGGTAGAACAAGCTCATGTGAGCCTGAGTAGCGCCAGCCAGGGCAAGCATAGAGAGAGCCTTTGTATACATGGTGTCTGTGTTTGGTGTGCTTGGTGCGTTTTACCAAAGTACAAATGCAGAAACAATACAGGCGTCCCTGAGTACTATCAAAGTCTGATAAGAACAGTGTGCGTTGACAGCGTGTGCAGTTGAGCGGCAAAGCTTTTGTTAGAAGCAGTAGTTGAATGTGCAAGCAGAAAGACGGTCCCGCGCTTTCGAACTGAAAAGGAGTGTGTGAATGTACAATGAGTGTGGACAAGAACTAGCTTGTCAAGGAGGGAGCGTGTGTATCTATCCCTGGGATTGATGCCCCTTTCACACGGGCAGGTGGACAGCTTTTAAATCATATTTTGGCCACTGGACAGTAGTATAGGTGGAGAGCTCGTATAGTCCACCAGAGCAGGCCCGGGCTTGGCGGCTGAAGACTGTTGTGCAAGCATGCTGGTGGCCTTTGCCCCCAAACGAAGCCTATGGGGGGGTAGCGTCATGCCCCTGGTTTGTTTCGTAGCCAATGTGCTGGCAAAGACTGCTGGCGTAGGTGCGCGGGTGGATCCTTTTTTCTGGGCAGCGAGACGCGGGAGCCTGTGGGTCTAGAGTGAAGGAATCTCTCTGTCCGGGTCCGCGATGGAGGTTCTACTGTTCGTGGCTGGCAGAGTCCGCCTCCTGTTTCACGCCTTGCCTCTTTGGGCATAGCAGCGGCGCTTGTTCCTGACTTGCCATCACAGGACAGACAACCATCAAGGTCAATTCTCGCAATGATGAGCAGAGCACGAGGATGACAGCCTAGAAACGCGTTTCACCAGCAAAACGGTTTATGATCCTTCGCCTATATCACCGATGGCCGCTAGGATTGGCAGAGGCGATACTATCATGAGCTGGAGCCAGGGCCGTATCGATAACCACCTTTTCGCGTGCTCTTGCCACGTGCCCATGGATCGCCTTTCTAGAATGTTTCATTCATTAATTCGTATCTTTTCACATACGTACTCACCCTCCATTCGCCTCTGACAGGGAACAGTTTCCATACATTTACCCGCTTTCTGTATTACTTTTGCAGCACAAGGTGTCCTCGCACAATCAGCTGATGGCGATGTGCTCCAGCAGAGCGTATGACACTCTCCGCCACTGCCAATAGCCAAGTGTCTTGTATGTGCCTTTGCAGGTTACACGATGCAGGGGCACGCCGGGTGATCTTGTTCCAAACGCCCGTCCGAGACTACCAGGGACTTGTATGTGTAGGAAGGGACTTGCGGCATGGGCTCGGATTTCGGCAACGTAGCGGCATCGTGGTGTAAAACCGCGAGTCACGACTACTGCCAAATAACCTTTTACCAAGCGCCACATAGTTTACAATATTCCTTTTCCAGCACCTCTAGATGCCCAGTCCTTTTTTCAGTACCCTTCAACAAGCCAAAGGAAAATGCACTGTGTCTCCAACAAGCAGACAGACGTATGTCGTAATAACCTAAAGGATCAGCACAAGGTCCTCGTCACGCCACCCTGCCCATGGCCGTTTGCAAGCCCGTCCCATCGTAATTCCAGCGAAACAAAAAACCCAAATCACGGATTCCCCATGACGCTCTAATCCAGCCAATCAACCGCCCAAGCTTATTGCACACATACTCATACTGAAGCGCGCGGCCGCCTGCCCTTCCGCCGGAGCAGTCACACTCACAGTCAGCCCCACCCCAATGCAGTTTAACCGCCTGATGTTTTACACCCAACTCGCTGCCCTCTATCGATTGGTGGAAGTGGCAAATAGGGCATTGAAAACATACAACATGGGTAAGTAAAGATAGTACGTTTTTTCTGATCTGGATAAGTATCGTGCTCTCCAAAGGGATTTTTTTTTACTCTTGTGATTGGTGATGAGGGTGGTAGATTTCATTTCATCCCTTGAGGGGAATCATTACACTTCTGGTAAGCCACTTTTCCTCCCTAGAAAGCCATCATTATAGTATTTCTTATCCTTGTCAAGCCACTTTATCTCGTGCGTTGATCAGCTGAAAGCCCTGCCCTGGTGTCAAAACCCCTCCTAACGTTACTTACCCATGTCCCTCTGTATTGCTTGCTGCCTAGTCGGGAGAAATGTAGAATAGTCCCGCCTATTTGCGCAGCTAATGAGCGGCCAATAAGCAGTCAATGATCGAGCTGTTGTTTTCGCCCCCAAGACTTGCCCGCTTATAGCTGAAAACATGCATGCATTAGGGGCTGAGCGAGATACCAAGCTGAAAGCCAGAAGTGGAGGGCCCAAAGAGCTAAGGGCTTGTATTAGAGGCTTATCTCCTGTTGTATAGCTCATTTCAACGAACATACCCAGCACCCAAACCGCAATCAGCTTCCGACACAGCTATCGTGCAAATTCGAGATGCAGTGCAAGAAACAACCATAGCTAACGCGAAAATTTCTACCATCCAGACAAACCGTAGCGCCGCCATACAGCCCCGCAGACACGCTATTGATCCCTCATTCGACTCATCAGGTTGTCATCCTCTCGAGCATATGACGATTGATATAGTTACACCATGGTTCCTGCCCCACTAAAAGTGGACAACTCCGAATATACTGTTGGATGGTTTGCCGCATTACCACATGAAAGGGCCGCAGCCCAAGCAATGCTGGACCAGAAGCATGCACCGCCCCAGCAGAAACATGCAAATGACCACAACAGCTACACCCTGGGCTCCATCAACGGCCCGAACGGAGAACATAATGTCGTTATCGCCAGTCTCCCGTCCGGCCGATACGGAACGACCTCCGCCGCTACAGTAGCGACGCAGATGCTCTCTAGCTTTCCCAATGTAAAGTTCGGACTTATGGTTGGGATAGGGGGTGGTATCCCAAGCGATGACAATGACATCCGGCTAGGCGATGTTGTGGTGAGCAAACCTGACGGTACGTTCGGAGGCGTCAGGCAATATGATTGTGGAAAAATTACTACCCACGGATTCGAAGAGCGTGGCCAGCTAAACTCCCCGCCACCGGTTCTGCTCAACGCTATTGGCGCGCTTGAAGCTAAACATGAAATGGAAGAGAGTGCAATCCATAGTCTGTTAGATGCTATGCAAAAGCAGTATCCTATCATGGCCAGCCAAGCGAAAGGGCCGGGATATGTCTACCAGGGTGCAAAATATGATCGGCTATTCGAAACGGACTATGCCCATGACAGCAACAAGAGAGACTGTGACAAGTGCGACTCCGCGAAGGTGGTGAAGCGCGAAGAGAGATACGATCAAAATCCATGGATTCACTATGGCACTATCGCTTCTGGCGACAAGGTTATCAAAGACGCTCGAACACGGGATTTGTTATCCAAAAACTGCCTCTGCTTCGAGACGGAAGCTGCTGGGTTAATGAATAATTTCCCATGTCTTGTCATTCGTGGAATTTGCGACTATTCTGATAGTCATAAGAATGATCAGTGGCAAAAGTACGCGGCTGCTACGGCGGCTGCATATGCTAAAGAGCTTCTTCAGATTACCGATGTTGCCGAAATCAAAAGCACACCTTGTGCGCGCGATGTCATGGATGAGTGTTAGTTATAATTCTCTATTCATGTCACTGTGTAGCAATACCATTTCAGTTTGAAGTATCGACGATGGCGGAACTTTGATTATAGGTTTTGAAGCGTGTGCTAATTCAAGATGCAGTGCAAGAAATCAAATCCATCGCAAAAGACATGATCCAAGATCAAAAGCGACAAGATATTTTCAGATGGCTGACTACACTTAATCCACCTTCTCGGCATCTCGAGAGTCAAAAGAGACGTGTTCAAGGTACAGGCAGATGGATGCTTGAGGACCCGAAGTTTGTCCAGTGGTCTTCGACAACGGCACAATTTAGGACACTTTGCTGCTACGGGGCTGCAGGGGCTGGTAAGACAATTATCTCGTGAGTAGAGAATGATCATCATTCATTCTACTAGCTAACAGTCTGGAACAGCTCACTTGTGGTTGACCACTTGGAAAAGCGCTTGGCAGCCACAAAGTCAAATACAGGGCTGGCATACGTGTACTGCGATTACCGTGACCAGAAGGAACAATCGTTAGAAAACATCCTTGGCGCAATCTTGAAGCAACTACTAGGGCTTTTGCCCGAAATTCCTGAGACTGTCTTGAGAGTATACGAAGAGCGAGCTGCTCATCAGACCCCATTAAACTCAACAGATGCGGTGGATCTTCTGCGCGCAACCTGTGCGCAGTTTAGTAAGACCTACATTTGTCTAGACGCGCTTGATGAATTCAGCGATCTACGGGGTCTTTTAACCAATTTGCGTGACAGCCCTTCCTCAATGCAGATATTCTTGACTGGCCGTCAACACGTTCAGGGTACTGTTCAAGAATACTTCGTCGAAGAGAACATTATTCCCATCGAAGCTCGCGAAAACGACATTCGACTATTCTGTGAACACGAAATTGGTGGAGCCAATGATATTGAGCCCGATGCTATGAACGAAAAACTTAGGAAGGCTGTTTTAAGAAAAGTTACTGAATCTGCTGAAGGAGTGTTAGTACAGCCACATCCAAGAAAAACCCCCCAATGCTGATGACAAATCACGACTAGCTTTCTACTACCTACTTTGCAAATCCGCGCCGTCCTTCAAGCTACAACAATCCGTGATCGTTGCGAAGCTCTCGAGACATTGCCTTCCAATCTTGACGAGGCATTCAACGGGACTATGATTAGAATTGAGCAGCAACCTAGCGCTCTGGTCAATAAGGCGGCAAGGATTCTTGCTTGGATCCATCTCGCAGAACGCCCACTTACTGTTAATGAGCTGTTATGCTCTCTTTCGATCAAGGACGGTGACAAATCTCATGACCCGAACGGCATACCTATCAGAAAATCTCTACTAAACTGCTGTCAAGGGCTAGCTGTAATTGACCAAGAGACATCAACTGTCCGGCTAGTCCATTATTCTCTCGAGGAATATCTCATCCGTCAAGACAAGATATTTGGCCACACCAAAGTAGCATGGCACTGCAGAATCGCACGTGCATGTCTTACATTTCTCCGATTTCCGTCTACTGAAGCCGAAGCCTCAATAGGAGAGAGCAGTGAGACCATCACGCTTTTGTCCTATGCTGCTACACAATGGGGCCACCATCTTCGAAGGGCTGATGATTTAGAGGATACACCACTGGAGCTTGCTTTAGAATATCTCTACAGCGGGTTAGCGGATAATCCCAAACACTTGTGCCTCCTGTACGAAGCGATATACCCAAATAGATTCGATAAGGATATGCTCAATAGTGTGTTGCGTATTCATATTGCAGCTTTCTTTGGCATTTCGGGAACCATGGCTCGTCTGATTTCGACAAATCAGACCAATCTAGACACCAAGGACGTGAACGATCAGACGCCGCTATCGTTAGCTGCTGAGGGCGGACGTGAGGCGGTAGTAAAGCTACTTCTTGATACTGGCAAGGTAGACGCCGACTCTAAGGACAAGCGCCTTGGTCGAACTCCGCTATGGTGGGCTGCAGAGGAGGGACATGAGGCGGTAGTAAAGCTGCTGCTTGATACTGGCAAGGTAGACACCGACTCTAAGGATAGTTACGGTCAGACGCCTCTATCATTGGCTGCGGAGAAGGGACACGAGGCGGTAGTAAAGCTGCTACTTGATACTAGCAAGGTAGACGCCAACTCTAAGGATAGTTACGGTCAGACGCCTCTATCGTTCGCTGCGGAGGAGGGACACGAGGCAGTAGTAAAGCTGCTGCTTGATACTGGGAAGGTAGACGTCGACTCTATGAATATACATGGTCGAACGCCACTATCGTTCGCTGCGGAGAACGGACATAAGACGGTAGTAAAGCTACTTCTTAATACCAGCAAGGTAGACGCCGACTCTAAGGACAAGCACTTTAGTCAAACACCACTATCGTTCGCTGCGGAGAAGGGACATGAGGCGGTAGTAAAGCTGCTGCTTAACACCAGCAAGGCAGACGCCGACTCTAAGGATAAATACGGTCGGACACCACTGTCGTTCGCTGCGGAGAAGGGACATAAGGCGGTAGTAAAGCTGCTGCTTGATACTGGAAAGGTAGACACCGA
>JAWDHC010000157.1:0-66979 GCA_036172615.1 Curvularia verruculosa | reverse complement strand
GGTGGTGGTGGTGGTGGTGGTGGAGGCTGTGGTTGTGATGATGATGGTGGCGGCGGTGGTGGTGGTGCAGGTGGAACATTAGATGATGCTTGAGCAGTACTAGTTTGTATTTGCGGTGCCTCTTGAGAAGTTGTAGTGGTGGAGGTTAGGATTTGAGTTGAACTTGGGGCTGCCCTTGTTTGCGAAGTTGTGACAGCTATTCGGGCCCGAGAACGTGTACATCTTCTCCCATTGACGGTCGTAATGGACTGTGACGGGGTGGCCATTCGAGCGACAAGTCATGAAAAGACTGGCCGGTAACTGTTCAAGAAAAGAGATTAAGAGATAAAAACACTAGGCGCCGCGGACGCTGTGCGCATGTTAACCTAGGAAATTGAGAGAAGCACTGAAAGTGGTAGTGGATGAATAATAACAAGGAGAAAAGGTAAGTTGCAGTCTGGAGAGTGGCCGGGTGCTCGTCAACCGTTGGTATACCATGGTGCGCCTATAGTTGTCTGAAACACGAGCGGCTTCATGTCGCGCTTCGAACAAGACTTGAAGCGCCGTAGGCCTCGTAGTCTGTAAACGGCGGCAGCCTTGCCGTCTCAGACCAGAGGCAATCCAGTTAGCGGAATGTGGTAGGAGCTGCCATTCCGGGTATGGCCATGCTGTTGGCGAGGGGGATCGTGATGGGTGAGCGGGTGGGTGAGGGAAACGAAATGGATAGTAGAGGGAGCGGGTTCTCAGGGACCCCCGGCACGTGATTGAACTTTATGCTGTCCAGCGCCATAGCATGAGGCTCTATGCTAAATGGTCTGGCTTCCGATACGAAGCTTCTGGCAAGACGCCTTTCTCCAACATTGGCACGACGGAGCCAGGCACATCAGGCAACTTTCGTACGTCAGTGGTCTTGGGGGTGTCTAGCGCACCGAGGAACTGCCCTGGTACCTGGCAGCCAAGCTGGCGACAAGTCGAGGATTGCAGCTGTCAAAATTCCCCCAGTCGGCTTCCAGCAGAGGTGGCTTGGGACGTAGCACCATTGGGCGCTTGTCCAAGTCGAGTCCATGTGTGCCGTTTGTATGCCCATGTGGAGACAGACGCACGCTGGTACCCTGGGAGCGCACGTCCGGTTTAGAGAGACCCGCGGATACCACTCAATCGCAACATTGCCAGCTCTTCCCCTTTCTCCTCCCTGACTCGATAGGGCCCAATTGCACCAGCAGACGGCCATGTTCAACTTCAGTGGTACGTATCGTTGTCTGTTCGTGTTCCACCTGCCCCGTCTTGTTTCCTGGGGGCTTCAGGTTGGCGCGTGCCAAGGCCCAGCTGGCACATCCTCAATGCACCCCCATCACCACCAAACGCCATGGCGAACAATGTCGCCATGCCATGTACATACTGTAGCATCCCGTCGATGCCCTGCCCTCGCAGCTCCTACCCTCCCGAGCCCAAGCCCGACGATGCATCTAAAAGTCGCCCTGCGCACGCTGGCCTGTTTGTTGGACATTTCACACATGTTTCGTCTGAGACAGGTAGTGCACGTGCTGTCTAGTTGCTGATACAGGGCTTTTCTTCGATAGGAAATCTACTGGCGGGGCAATATGACACGCAGAAACAGAGGTCCCCTCCACCGAAACCCACGCCCGTCACGTTTCCTGCTCTGCAGCCGCCTGAGCCTGCCACCCAAGCACCGCCACCTTCCTGGACCAGGCCAGGTGCCCGGATATCGGACCATTTTCTTCGACTAAGGAAGCCATCCGACGTCAGTACAGACACCTTGGCATTGTTAAATGTCACGTTTCAGCCCGAGAGCGACGTGGAAACGTTGCTCTCGTCCCTGTCAAACAATGCAGAATCATTCCTGCCGCCAGGATCCTGGTTTGACGACCCTGGAGAACTACAGGCCTCCTCAAATCATGGCACTGCTCCAGCCCTCTTGAGTAATGGCCGAAGAGCACCCGATCAGCGAGACTTCTATGTTCGTGCAAGAGAATTGTTTGTCAACAACGCCGATGCTTTCTCGACGTTGACTCGTAAGAGCAGCGGAAACCAGCTACCACTGCGACTAGCTCACTTTAGAAAGTTCTGGGAGGGTCTTGATAACATGGCGTATTATTGGGACACGTCCTTGGATGAGTATTTCCCGCCAGCTCAACAAGGAAACAGTGGCGAACAAACAACCCCCAACTCCTCCGTGCCAGGATCTACGGATGCTAAACGTCATGAATCTACAGGTGAAACTGATTCAGAGCCCTGTGTACCCGGTGCTGAAGAGCCTCGCAAAAAGGCAAAAGTGTGTGAAACTGGAATCGAGAAACACCCGATCCACATCCAGAATGAAAATGCTTCCAGAAGGGAACTCCCGAGTGAACAGAGCTATCCAGAACGTATGCAGCGGAACATGATAGATCCGCTCGGGACCCTGAGGAGTCTAAGGATGAAGACCGACGACAAGCCGGTTGAGGTCCCCCTAGGTTCCTACCGAGGTTACCGCATAGGTAATGGAGCTGGCATGCCCGACCAATATCGTATTGAATGCGTGCGTGCTTTCCTTGAGCCTATCGCATGGGCTTTTGGCGTGGCCCTTTCTCCACATCGCCGTCCCCCAGTGCTTACAATCGAACATGTTCGGTTTCCTGTTCGTATGAGTTCTGTAGCCTGGCGCGGCCCGCAAGACAGAACAAAGGCTAGACAGGGATGCTTGGAAGGTCCTGTATTAGGTATGCAGTGTCGAGCGGATGTCAACTTTGGGGCAACTGGAAGATTAGAGGCCCAGTCCACTTTAGATGCTGTCAGAGAACTAGGGGGTTTGCTACTACTCGCACAAGAGAGGGCTAGAGAGGGGAAACAGGAACGAAGAGGGGGTGACGGCAAATGGTGGTCGACCAAAGCGCGCTGGGGTGGAGGTCCTGGGGGTGAAGTTGGCGAGGCTATCGGAGCCACAGAGATTCTCGAAAAGGACGCACCTTCCAAGCGAGAAGAGAAACCCGCTCAAAGAAACCAGGATGGGTCCAAAGTCCGTCGGAGGCCAACGCCAGCTGAAGTCTGGAAGATACTGCGACCTGGGAACCCGCTCTGGGATCCGAAAGTCACATACGAGGCCATTGGCAAGGACAGAAGCGTCGAGTGGGACGATGTAGTTTTCCCTGCAATACCTTGACACGACGGGACTCGCTGACCATACATTACAGGTTTTTATGATTTCGTCATTGAACCACCACATTAGCCTGTTGAAGCTTCGTATACACCCAGCATACCTGGAATTCATCACTGAAGGCATTCTCCCTTCCGAAACGCCGCGGGAATCTGATTGGTGCTCGCCAAAGTTGCAAAGAACAAAGTGGTTTGACTTGTTCAATATTGAGGACCGCACCGAAGCTATGCGAGGGGTTTGGGGCATCATGTCCTATCTCATGCGTGCAGACCACAAGGACCATGAGAATGCTGGTCTGAATGGATGAGGGTGTTGCGTTATCCGTATGGCTTCTGAATTGCTCAGCCACTCGATGTGGTCGTGACACAAACTCAAGTGGCATGAATCACAGATATCATATCAGGGAGTCATGAAACTTAAAAGGGATCGAATATCTGCCGGACTGTAGATTATTTGAAAGCCCCACATACGCTTGACACCTTATCGTAGTCCCTTGCGCTTTTCACTCATCATGTGAAATGTCGGCCTAGCTTTTGCATGATCACAGGATTCTATTCGTCATGCATTATACTAACTCCCGCAGCATGATCCCAGATGTGAGGTTTTCTTCACCAAAAGTCGCTACAAAATTCACAAGAAAGAGGTATAGCAAAGGCCGAAAGGAGTTGTGTAACAAGGTGAACATAATCATCAACCGATTGGCGTGGACCACGTAGGTAGTTGGTTGCATACCAACTTGTATTGTAGTTGGCTGGCCTTGAAGCTTGCACGACCCATTGTGCGATCTCTTAGAGTGAACGTGTCACCAAACATATTGACGTTTCTGAGCAACATGCAACAGAAACACCCGTCCCGCCGAATTTAACTGTGGCGTTTTTGCGAAGTAGGTGCGTCTTTGAGGCGTCTATCAAATGGCCTGTGCTCTTGATCATTTGCTGGCGGCTTGGAACATGACTGACAACACAGGGCCTACAGGCATAGGCCAATATGTAATCTATCCTGGCCGACTCGTTCCTGACAGCATAGCCACACTGCCAACCAGTACCTTCAAAATTCCCCAATCACACCGGATTGCTATCATCCACCAGATAAATCTCGCGGCAACAAAACGGAGGTAACATGAGTAACTTCGTCACGCACTTACAACCTTGCTCCGTCACAGGTGCTTTTGTACGAAAGATCGAGTAAAGCTATACGTCTGGTAGACTACGCTACAGATTATATCACGCCTGTTTTTAGCTAGACTTGGATTGTCTCTGTTGCTGGTCCATCCCCGTGACACGGGTGCTCTCCAACTCCAACGGGTATCCATATACCGGGTTCGCAAAAATGACACAAGTCCTCGTGCATCTATGTGCCCCGTAAAGACGGCTATCCCTACCCGTTAATTCCGATTACTCTTCTTGTATCAAACGGTAAAGGCAAGTTTAAGGTTTAATAATCCTCTGAATTATCAGGATCCTAACCCGATCGCATTTCCTGAGGAGAGGGTCCCAATACCGCGCCGACACGAATCAACTAGCGAGCTCGTGTCTAGAAATACTTTGCCCAAGTGCCAAATTTTCTAAACAAACACCACAAGCAAGAGTAACAGTGGCTTGAGAGCCTACGACAATGACCGCAGCCTAAACGGTTACCATACTGTCGTTGTCTTCACACAAACAACTTTCTACTATCTTCTCTTCGAGCCCCCTGACAATTGTCTGCCATTCACAGCCCCCATTCAGTCTATATAAAGCCGGACTGTATGTACAAGTCAATACGGTCCAGGATCACAAACGGCAAACTTGGGCTTGCTTACCAACTCCCCATCTTCTCAAATTCGTTCAGACTGGCCCCCAATTATCAGCACACTATAGCTCTAGCTCATTTGTCCTTGCATTTACAAGTCCGAGGAATCTATCTCGCTCTGTTTCTGGTTAGAAAGCGCCCCATAGTTCCACAACTTCATCTATCAACACGAGGCTCTTTGGGGCAGAAAGAGAACGCCTGTATTTCATGGCAGTCTATATCAAGAGCCCTCATTCAACCTTCTATAACGGAACCTCGACCAGCTATCGTTCACTCTCCAGTCCCTTGACATCTCATTGGTAGCAGCACATACCAACAGCCTACTTCTTCACCATGACCATCTTCACAAACCTCGCTCTCCTCTCCTTTACCCTCCTCTCTTCCCTCACTACCGCCTCCACCACTGAAACCCCCAAATCACGTACCGTGAACCCCGAACTAAATGCCGCGCTCCGCACTGCAGCCACAGCTTTCGACCGTGCCGCTCTGCTCCCCAACAACGCAGACTGGGTCTATGACTTCACCAAGCATCCAAACTACGAATCGTCCACAGGCGCAGTTATTAACGCCGATGCCGCCAGCTTCCCCGTTGTCACGGGCCTTGGGTCAAGTGTAGCGCTGCTCAAGCTTGCGCCCTGTGGCATGCTCCCACCGCACTTGCACCCACGTGCAACTAATATTGTGACTGCGATTACGGGCAATACAACGACGTACATGATTGGGGAGAATGGAGTCGGACTACGGACGGTCGATTTGCTGCCCATGATGGTGACTGTTTTCCCACAGGCGAGTTTGCATATGATGCAAAACAATGGTGAGTCTTCGTATTCCTTCTTTTGTCTTTTTTTTCCTGCAGACGGATTACTATCGATGTCTGTGCTCAGCTTCGTCTTTCCTTTTTTGTTCTCTTCGCTTGCTCCTTTTGGGGGACAGTCCCACAGCACACACCATTGTTTACTATTCACCCAATCAGAAAAGTCGCCACCAACTTTAAGTGTCCTTATAAATCCTTTGGCATGACCGAAAAAGAAAAGTACACATAGCCTAGAATAGCTTACCTGCATTCCCTTTATGTTTCCTAAAAAGGAGACCCACTCTCACCTTTCAAGATTACCGTTGACTGACCATCCCCCTCCTTCCTTCTATTACAGACTGCGAACCTGCTCTCCTCCTCTCCTCTCTAAACAGCGACGACAGCGGCACACTCAACATCCTGCCCAGCCTATGGTCCGTGCCACAGGACATTATTGGTGCTGCGTTCGGCAATGCAGCAGCACTAGATCATGCGCAGCAGGTGGGTGGGCAGATTCCGCCTGTGGGCACGGGTGCAATCATTGGGAGCAAGGAGTGTAAGAAGAGGTGTGGTATTGCCTGAGTGAGAGAGGCATGAGAATGAGATGTGTTTTGTCATGTAACAGGGATGTTACGTGATGCAACAACGTTTTTTTCGGTCTTTTTTGCTTTTTAACTTCCATGAACAAGGGTTCGTTGTTCTTCGTTAAATCTAAATGATACTTGCTTTTGCTTGCACTTTTTGTTTTGGGGACGTCGCCGTTGCTTCTATTACTGTTTCTGTGGTGTCTTCTTACACAAATGTGATCTCTCTTTGCCTTCGTTTTCTTCGCTTTACACAAATCGTGCGCTTTCCTCGGGTACAAGGAAAAACATGCCAAAATGCGGCACGACGTATGATGACATCATTAAGAGTGGACATCACGATGAGAGAAATCAAAAGAGTAAATCATGAACAATGGTGTGTGCACCATCACCAACGACCCGACTTTTCGGTAATATTTTTTTCCCCTAGTGCTGTCTTACACGTCCATGGTGCACGGCTCCACTCAATCCCGTATAGCCTCGCAACGGGCCGCTAACCCGCCCTTGTTCAGTGGGGGCCAGGAGCTACTTCGGCGACCAAGGCAAGGCTTGCTATGTAATAACACCGATAGTAACCCTGGCGAGCTTTGTCATGAAATGAAAACGTAGAGACTGTGTTGAAGACTCGTTGGCAGTTTGGGAATCGTCACAAGCGGGATCATGATGTTTCTCGTATAATAGCCGCCGTGGCTTGCGACACCGCCGGCATGTTCCAGGGACGGAGCTAAAGCGTCAGCATTTAAACCACCAAACAGGACGGCCATGTGATTTCTTTGACCCCCCACGATGCACACGAGGCCGATAACTGCATATGTCATAGCCACATGCAAGTAAGAATGCAGGTAAGACAGATTTTGTCATGCATCCATTAGACCAGCTCCGACCACCTGCGGCCTCGGCATCAAAATTTCGGCATCAAAATCCCAGTCTTCAGTCCGGCCCTCCAGCGGGTCGGAACGTGCTGGCCGCTTCTCTTGTTATCATAGCCGCGTACTACAGCCTTCAAGTCGCTTCCCTCGAGACGCGAATATTGGAGAAGGCAAGGTCTGGCCCTTCGCCAGCAAGCTTTGCAGACATGTGGGTAATAACTTCGTCAGACCAACGAAACGCATCGACCTGTTGGTAGTCCAAGAGCGAGTTCAACGCTCTGACTATCCATTCCTTGACTTCTGTCGTGCAGTATTCGTATGCAACAACAAAACTAAGGCCTGTGTGAAATGCTCCGATCGGCCTGCTGGCCCAGGCATCCTCCCACGTCTTGCAGATCTCTAGAGCAAGGTATTGACACTCGAACTGTAAGTCGTATATACTTCGGTCGAAGGGTGGTAGAAGTCGCATCAGAACTTTGTTGGTTAGGATTACGACGGACCAAAAGCAGTTGTATGCCGTCATATCCCGCCAGTTGTTGAAATGATAGATTGTGCGTATAGGACTGTCTCTTTCACTAGGTTGCTTCTCTGATGCAACCGTCCCATTCCTAAGCTTTGCATCCATGTGTTGGCCCAAGGAGCGAAGAGCATCCTTGAGACCGTGGACCTTATGCAGCAAGGCCGCACGTGCAGGCTCGTAGGGATTGGTATAAGGAGTTGGGTTGGCTCGATAGGGTGTATCTATGGGCTGTAATTCGTCCAGGAATTCCGTGTCATCGAAAGAACCGGATGAAAAATCGAGTGATGGAGGTGTTTCGGTAGAGGATTTGTGGGAGCTACCGGTAGAGTCCAAGTTGAGACCCGCGGTGCGCGAAAGTTGAAAGACACGCTGGTCACCCAGTTCTTTCAGCTCATTGAAAATGCCTGGTAGTTCAGCCATGTATTGCATCAGGTCAGTGTTGAGGCAGTCGTCGAATCCAAGCCCCGTCTTGTCGAAAGCTATTTCTCGCCAACCAGGTGAAGCTAGAAAGCATGGTTTGCGCTCGTACATGCAAGTAATGATCTGTACACTTGTTAGCTCGGAACAGACATTTCGTCGTAGATGATGCGAATTGACTCACAATTCCGCCTCGATTGAAGCGTAGTATCTCCTTTGTGAAAGAATCATGGTACCTTCCTGGGCCTTGTAATTCCATCAATCGTCCGGCGCCTCCTACGTGGGTAAGATAGCGATTGCCTGTCCTCGGGCCGGCGAATGCCTGATGATATCAGCATGCTGGTCAAGATGAAAATGCGATCGTGCAAACCTCACCTCTACCAAGCCCAGGAGTACCGATGCGCAGAGTGTCTCGGGTGATAGACCGAGTTGTGGATGTTCAAGGCATGTTTGTAAAGTTTTGATGGCGCGAATGTACAGCTCTGGAGAAACAATCTCGTTCGCCGTCTTCTTGTAGACCAATGATGAATGGACATTGACAAGTACGGTGACTGCCGCATCAAGCGCAGGATTGTGCCCAATTCTAGCCGGAACTTCTTGAATAAAGGACCCAAAGACAGACATGCGATGCCCAGCGCTCCCGGTTCTTGTGGCTGCGATCAAGGCGTGGGCAAGCTGTTGATCATGCGATAACGACGGGTGCCTCATAAAAGGTGACTTGGGCGGGCTTGCAGAGATTGATGACCGCGGGGACCTTTTTCGAGGCGTTGAAGCGGTTTGCGAAATCCTGAACTTGTGGACAACGGAGCCATTTTCTGCGAATTTCTCGTTGAGTTGGGTCAAATGGTTGTTTTGTTGATCTGCGGCATGTGTGTGAATATCAGACTCTAATTTTAACGAGAGACGACGGCCCACCTGTTGATGAACTGGCCTCATCGGCCGCAAACGTCGTGGAGCTGGTGCTAAATCTGGGACCGAGGTCTCTGAACGTGTGTCGCGCTGGAGGGCCCGGACAGGACTTGCCGTTCTTTTTGCAGTTCAAGCAAGCTGGCCAGGACTCGTCTTGTTTACCATCAGCCAGGGTGCTCGAGTCGCGCCCAAGCCATGGAGCTAGCCTTACCGCACTCTAGCAAGAGTCAGAACCAGACGGCACGGTAGAGTAGAGAGATCCGACAACTTACTAATTTTCCTTTTCCGGCAGATGAGGCACCCCGTGCTTTTGGGGACGCCGACCATGGTTCGCAGCAGGCGGGCCGGTGGAGAAAGGTTGACACGGCGTGTCAGTAGTCTGGAATGTGCGTGTTGAGTGGAATTGATAAGAACATGGGAGGCTGCATTCAAAGACCTCGCAGTCGACGCATATGAGGCGACATATGGCTGTTGGACGATGCTGTGGATGAAGTATGCGGGATGTCCGCCTCCGCTACGCTTCTTGGACAAGCTTCCACATTGTGGCTGCGGGCAGGGCTTAGTCCTGCAGGGCTGGGTTTTCACATCCCGGACTGGCGGTGGCCGGTGGGCGTTTGGCTGAATATGAAGCGTGCGGGGTCACGTGCTCGCAGCATGCAACTCAAGGGGGCTAGGCCGGACGCGTAAACCACCGACGGGTCCACGATTGGTCCAGTCGGATATGACGTTGAGATACCGAGAGTAGGCTCGGGCATGTGCTGAGTGCCAGCGGAGGCTACAAAAACGGCCAAGACGCTGCGTGTGCGGTCAGATGGCCGGGACAATGTATGGAACGACCACTGGGAACGAACCACGGAGGGACCAACTGCAAGGGCGGCGACTACGGCCAAGCCCCTAGCTACTTACCGCAGCACACCCTACCACCACGACTCTGCTTCTGTCTCCAAAGCCTCGATACTCTCCCCCTTCGGACCAGTCGGCAGCTCCGTTGCTGCGTGGCTCGAATCTACGATAGTAGTATAAACCAGGAGCCGCACATCAAGTCACCCCATGGTGGCTATTACACCATTACCGCCTCTTCCGCTCACCACTTTGTCGGCATGGGCCACCATGGCATTGTTCGTACCCATACGCCATCCATTCGTTCGGGGATATATGTACAGTATATACATATGTAGCTTGGTGGCCAACAGCCACCCACCGTTCCCACCCTCTCTTCCTTTACCGACGGACATTCAGACGTTCGGGCACGCCACAGACGCAGCCGAGGTGATGTAAGAGAAGCCTTACCTGTCGTCGGTAGGGCTGATCAGACTAGACTATCTGCACCATGTCTATGTAACCGTGCCACCAGATGCGTGTCTCTGTTCGCTTCGTGCATCACATACCAGTAACCCTCGACTATCCGTGCGTGGGTGTGGGTGGTATTGGCAATCATGACCTTGCCTCCACCACCTTTTACAAATCACAACCGTTGCTTACCTCATAATGTCATGTCTCGCGACTTCAACTGACAGAGACTACACTCATGATGTCAAAGCCTCGAGTACCCACTGCTTCCGCGGGAATACCATGGTCAAACTTGGTCACATCCATCATTCCGGATATAACAACTCATTTCCGGCCTCTACATAGCCATACTAGCAATCAATATAAAAACCTAACCATATCAGGTCAATGTGCTTCAAAGGGCCGATTCGGACGGATGACAGCCTGGGCACTATTGTCTGCACTGGTTGCATTTCAACTTCAGTCCAGCTACTGACTAACATCCATGTCTTACACCTGGCCATTACCGACTGCACTGCCCTGGGTCTTCGTCATGACATTAGTGTCCAAGGGGCGTAAGCTTGCTGACCCCCTTCCAAGCCTCCAACTACTATCTTCTGTCCGGTAGTTGTGGCATCGGGTAGGCTAAGATAAAGGGGGGCTTGATCAAAGTACAGCCACGACTTGTACCACCACCACTACCACCCACATATTACTTCCCCATGATAATAGTTCCACGTTTAGTTTACTTGCTTTTCCCCTTAGACTTGGCATATCAATTGAACCATGCCGTCTGCACAGCAAACCAAGTGACTAGATACACTCTCTAGAACGACAAAATCGGGTATTATAACCTATCTCCCAGTCCATGTCTTCCGTATCGCGCCAGATCCTAGTATTGTATACCCGATGCAGTGGAAAGACTTCTTTCTAAACCAGCTAGCCTAAGCTCCAACCGAAAGACTGACGAGAAATATATCTCGAGCCGAGCCCTCATCTCGATCAATCCGATCCACATGCGTCATCCACCTCGTCAGTGGCGCTCATCAGCAGCCCAAGCCCTTCGTGCTTATTCTTCCACGTCGTCCTCATCTTCGTCGCTCTCAACCTTCTTCTTGGCGGCTTTCTTGCTCTTCGGCTTCGCATCCTTGATACTCTTCCTTTGCACTTGGTCACCAACACGTTCCCGTTCAGCAGCGCCTTCTTCTTGAAGTCGTGCACTCAATCGCTTGAACTCTTCCGAATTAACATCCATACCGACGAGGCTCTCCAGCATCTTGATCTCACGGGCCCAGACACCTTTGTCCTCAACCTTCTTGCCATTCTTGTCCATGGTGTCGATAGGTGTCTCAAGAACCATTGGAAGGCCGTGGAAGCGTTCATCGTTCATTAAATTGTGAAAAGATTCGAGTCCAAGATAGCCAGTACCAATTCGGGCATGGAGGTCGCGGTGGCTGGACAACGGTGCCTTGCTGTCATTCACATGGAAAGCCTTGAGAAACTGCAGGCCAATTTCCTCATCAAACTTCTTCATCGTCTCAGCATACGCTTCAGGCGTGCGGAGGTCGTATCCAGCGGCGAAGACGTGGCAGGTATCTAAGCAAACACCTACACGGCTCTTATCATCGACTAGCTTGATAATAGCTGCAAGGTCAGCGAACGTGCCGCCTATTGTATTGCCCAAGGTTGCCATGGTCTCAAGAACGGTGACGACGCTACCCGTCCCTGGATCTGCGTGTGCCCTGTTGAGGTTCTCTGCGATGATTCGGATGCCTTCCTCATGCGTGGTCGCATTGGCATTGCCGGGATGAAAGTTGTAGTACCGAATGCCAAGTCGATGACAACGCGTCAAATCGTTCAGGAAAGAGTCATAGGCCTGCTTTTTGCGTGCGGGGTCTGGATGTGCAAGGTTAACTAGATAGGAGCCATGAGGCAAGCAGCACTCTGCAGCATCTATGCTATGATCTTTGCACCATTGGACAAAGAACTGTGCATGTTCTGGATCCATGTCCACCGTTTCCCATTTGCGCTGGTTCTTCATGAACATAGCAAAGGCATTACCACTGGCAAAGTCAGCTCTATACAAATAGGAATTATACCCTCAGAGAGTAAAACCCTCAGATTGCAAGAAGTGCTGAGCTTACCCGATGTGAACGACATTGAGGATGGCATTGTGCACACCTAAAAGAAAATTACAAGATCCGTATTAGCCGACATTCAGACGAAGCGATAGATAGAGAACCTAGCCACAACTGACCTCCAGCAATGCTGACATGAGCGCCAACTCGTAGCTTGATGTCCTTGGTACGTTCTGCGATTGGCGGTAGGATCTTTACTGGTTTAGCCTTGGGCTTTGTACTTTTTGATATCTTTTTAGACGAGGGCTCCGTTTTGATATTGATTTTGATATCCTCGTCTGCTTCCCCGTCGGCTATCTTGTCATCAATGGATTTCTTGGTGGAACCACGCTTTGATTGTGACAATGGCTTGGCATCCGCGGCGGGTTCTTCGGTAACTATCTCCTCGTCTACTTCCAATTCGACCTTGACCTTTTTCACTGTATGTCTCTTTGGCCGAGGCGACTCGGCGGTGGCTGCAACGCCATCTTCTGCCTCGGTCTGTCGAGCTGTGGTTCTCTTTGTACGCGAGATTGCCTCTACCTTTCTCTTCTTGCTGTTGCTTTCGGGCTTGATTGCAACAGGCGAAACAGGCGAGTTTGAATGGACATCTTGAGGCCGCTTAGCCATGATGTGAGATGGAAAATTGTTGGTCGTGGCTTTGGTTTGTGAGCTTCCCAATGCTGGTAATATGATAGAGGAAGGATGGTAGGATAGCGTGTGATCTTTAGAAGATGGCCTATCTTTTTGGACCCAAGGAGTCGAAGACAGTGAGCGATATTGGTGAAGATAAAAGAAACTACTAAATGTACCCCTGATGGCACTTTTGCTTCGGTTTGTAGATGCTCGGAAGGGTAGGGCGAGATTCAAACAGTTACAAGGATGACGTCGTCGCGCGAATAAAGATACACGTTGGTGTTGGTGCGAGAAGGGATCGTATGGCCTGCAATTGCCGTTTTGCTTGCAAAGGGTGGAGTAGGAGCGCCACTTAGACGGCTGATAATTCAGGAGAGAGTGAACGTGGTCAAAGACCGCAAAAGAATGGCTGCGCGACAAACAGAAAACAAAATTCGCTATTCCGACAGGATCTGTCTTCATCCAGAGGCAATGAGAGATCCAAAGAGTCGATGCGCCGTGAAGTGAAAGAGGCAAACAGACGTCACTGACCAGCGACGCGTTCAATAGGAACGCGAGCTCACATGTCTTGCTTAACCCCGCGTTAAGTCCGCAACACCCAAAAAATTATCCCCACATCCAACAGCCGACACCAACTTGTCGCCAGCAACACCACGTCCTCGCATCCACTAGGGACAGCCGATATAGCAGTCGTACTGGCTCAAATATATTTTCACGACTGTCTGAATCCCGTTACGATCGCCATAACACGTGCAGGAGACATCTCTGCACCTACCCACGTCCACCAAGATGCCCAAAGCAAAGCAAAAACGAAGCAAATCCGCCGACAACAATGCCTCGCCCTACTCGAAGCCAACATCGGCCAAGGCAGCAGCCGCGCATTCGATTTTCAAGATGGACAAGGACCTTGGCCAGCATATCCTCAAGAATCCCGGTGTCGCAACTGCGATTGTGCAAAAAGCGCATTTGAAGCAAAGTGACCATGTCCTGGAAGTCGGTCCCGGTACCGGTAACCTCACTGTCCTGATACTGAAGGCAGTGAAACAAGTCACAGCCGTAGAAATGGATCCTCGAATGGCGGCAGAATTAACGAAGCGAGTACAAGGGACACCCGAGGAAAAGAGACTTACAATACGACTGGGCGATGTGATTAAGGCTGAACTCCCACGATTTGATGTGTGTATCAGTAATACTCCATATCAGATCAGTTCGCCTCTAGTCTTCAAGCTGTTGGCGCTACAGCATCCACCACGCTGCTGCGTACTCATGTTCCAGCGCGAATTCGCCATGCGCTTGTTTGCCCGACCAGGCGAAAAGCTCTACTCCCGCCTTTCTGTCAACGTGCAAATGTGGTCCAAAGTCTCACATGTCATGAAAGTCGGTCGCAACAACTTCAACCCGCCCCCGCAAGTCGAAAGCAACGTTGTACGCATCGAGCCCAAGAACCCGCGCCCTCAAATCGCATACGAAGAATGGGATGGCTTGCTACGTATCTGCTTCGTCCGTAAGAACAGGACGCTACGCGCCAGTTTCATGGGAACGGCAGCTGTCCTCGAGCTCCTTACTAGCAACTATCGTCTTTATTGCGCGCAAAACGACATCCCAGTTGACGATTCTCCCCTCGATCCTAGCGAAATCGCCGCGGCAGAAGAGGCTGAAACAATGGATGTGGATGATGAGTTCAAAGGTTTCTCTGATCCCGATGAGCCAGATGATGAGCTCCCTGATTTTTTCAAGGAGCTTCAGGCGGAGAGTAAGAAAAACAGAAATGGCGCAAACCGCAAGCGCAAGGGCAGACTGGCAGAGCTTGTAAGGGAGAAGGTCAGGAAAGTGCTGGAAGATGAGACGCAGCTCGCGGATAAGAGAGCGAGATTGTGTGATGAGGGCGATTTCTTGAAGCTGTTGTATGCATTCAACCAGGAAGGCATACATTTTAGCTAAAAAGAAAATGGAAGCGACAAAACATGTTGTGGGAGAACTGCTAGGTGGCATTGCATGGCGTTTCGGGATGCTTTTGGTAAAGCACAATGGCGTTCTTTGCGGTTTCTTATACCTGAACGAAAAAAGGCACGACCTGGGTGTTGATGTATGCTTTGGGGTAATACATAGCCTCACGTTGCAATGGGCAAAGAAGAGACAGGGATATCTATTGTGTATGTGAGATACGGTGCTGGGTATCTAGGTTTGCCTATTTTACGGCTTGCAACGCCTCTCTTTCTCGTCTCTCCATTTGTGTTCTTATTCCATTTGTGTTCTTATCCTCTCGAAAATTTGCTTGTGCTCATGTCTCAGCAAAAGAATTTGGAGGCAGAGTATCATGATCGTAGTCGTGACTATCTTCTCGTCTGACTCCGTTGTTGACCATTGATTCTTCGTGTCCGTTTGTCTTGTTTTCTTCATCGTTACCTGTGCCTTCTTTCGGTCTCCACAGCATCACAGTACGATCAAGTCCCGCGCTCGCGATTAGTTTCTCTGTTGGATGTGTGTGGACACTCAACACAGCATCGGTATGGCCTTCAAGTCGTTGAAGTACGTTCTTGCTGCTCACATCCCAGAGGACGACGGAATTATCTTCACTACCCGACGCTATAAAAGCGTGCTCCTGTCCTGCCTCACGATCACCGTATGTGCCGAAAGCCCCCAAGAGCGAATATTTCTTATTGGTGTGCCCTTGGTATGTCTTTACGCATTTCCCCTTTCCATCAAT
Source organism: Curvularia verruculosa (assembly GCA_036172615.1). Classification (NCBI taxonomy): domain Eukaryota; kingdom Fungi; phylum Ascomycota; class Dothideomycetes; order Pleosporales; family Pleosporaceae; genus Curvularia; species Curvularia verruculosa. The sequence goes on along the minus strand of JAWDHC010000157.1, from coordinate 51,234 downwards.
GTAATTCCATAGCCGAATACAGGAATCTAACGTCCAGGCTAGAATGTATTTCCCGTTCGGCGAAAATATGACAGATGATACAGGCGCGTTGTCTTCGTGGACGAGGGTGCGGAGACACTGGCCGGTCGCCGTGTCCCAGACACGGATCAGACCATCGTGTGAGCACGAGACGATGAGCGTCCCGTCACGAACGAAATCGACGCCACCAACCGGGTCGCTGTGTGCGGGTAGAGAGCGCATGACCCGAGCAGCGCGCACATCCCATAGGTATACGGCTTCGTCGTAGGAGCCAGAAACAAGCATGTTGCCCTTTGGACTAAAGGCGATGCTGTATATGTAGTTATGATGACCAATAAATGGGGTAGGATGTGCCAGCCCAGTGGCTGTATCCCAAAGTCGAATGCTCTTATCGTCCGAGCCGCTCGCGAGAAGCTTAGAATCTAGTGACCAGCATATCGTGCTGACACCGGCGAGATGGCCTTCGAGTGTGTGTTCAAGCGCGCCAGTTTTGGCGTCCCAGATCTTGATGGTGCAGTCGGCAGAGGCAGAGGCAAGCCATCGACCATCTGGAGAAAATTTGACGCAGGTGATACCTCTTTTGTGGCCGCGCAGGATAAATGTGGGAGAATAGTTCAAAGAGGTCGGCTTTGAAGGTGGTGGTGGAGGGGTGCGCCGTCGTCGATTTGGTGATGAAGAACTCGAGCGTGGCGAACGGGACCTTGATCGTGAGTAAGATCGTCTTCGGTCCCTATACTCCCGTTGCTCGTCTTCGCTATTGTCTCTGCTATACCGTCGTGCAGGCCGTTCTGCTAGACTGTAGCTCGGGGAGGCATTGTGTGGGGTATGTGATGGGGAGCGTTTGCGCGGTCGTTCCTCGTCATATCCGTCCTCGTCTTCATGTCGTCGTTTGGGCGAGGGCGATGGTGTACCGTCCATTGTTGAATGTAGAAGAGCCAGATGCTTGTTGTTGGACTGGGAAAACGCGACGGATCGGCAACATGGACCTTAGCGTGCAGGCGGTAAGGAGCACCCCTGCAGCATTCCAGGAACTATTTCCCCAGTTGCATCATTGCATTCACTGTCCTCTAGTCTCCCCTCCAAATAGACATCCACCATGACTTCCGAAGCCACTCACCCGCCTTCGGACATTCGCATTCTCTCGCTCAATTGCTGGGGTCTCAAGTTCATCTCCAAGCTCCGCAGTGAACGACTTACTGAAATCGGTGTTCAGATCGCCGCGGCGAGTCCACAGCCAGATATCGTCGGCCTGCAGGAGTGCTGGACACAGGAAGATTACCATTCCATTCGCGAGAAGACCCGGCACATCCTTCCCTATGGAAAGTTCTATCATAGTGGCATCTTTGGTGGCGGCCTAGTCATATTGTCGCGATGGCCCATCATCGAGAGCAATATGGTGCGATATCCATTGAACGGACGACCCGCTGCATTTTATCGAGGTGACTGGTTTGTTGGTAAAGGTGTGGCTTGTGCAAAGATACAAATTGGCCCTTCACGGAGAGATATTGCGGAAGTCTTTTGTACACATGTCTGTCTCCCATCACGCTTCTGGACATCCAAAATGCACACACTGACAAGAGTAGCTCCACGCCCCTTACGAACGCGAGCCCCACGACTCCTATATCTGCCACCGAACAGCCCAAGCATGGGAAATTACAAAGCTCATGCAAGCAGCTGCTGAACGCGGACATCTTGTGATCGGCATGGGCGACTTCAACATGATTCCTTTGTCCCTCGCACACCGCATAATAGAAACACATTCACCGGTTCGCGATGTTTGGCGCATACTGCACCCCGATTCTTCAGTTGGTGCAGCAAGAGATGAGGTCGAGCAGCTTCGATGTGTACCAATGCCGTCTGCTGAGTTCAACGTTACCGTGAACGGGGCTACATGTGATAGCGAACTCAATTCCTGGCGTTGGAACAAGGGGCAACAGAGACGTCTTGCCAAGGGTGAGAATGTACAGATAGACCCTGCCATTGACGATCCCAACGCAAAGCGGCTGGACTATATCTTCTTCAGCAGCGGAAGAATGCACAACCCAGAGACAAACAGCGAAGTAGCTGAGTGGGAGCTTAAAGAAGCAAACGTGGGCATGACAATGCGACATCCAACATTACACTGCTCCCTCAGTGACCACTTTTCAGTGGAGGCAACATTGACAAGGACTCCGACCGCGCCATCGGCCGTCCCGCAGTCTCCTTGGGCCCTGCCTGAGCGCTACCTACCAATCGAAACATATGACGAGATTCTAGCTACAACACTCAAGTACCAGGTTAGGGAGCGGGTGCAGCGCAAGCTGCGGATAGGGCACTTCTTCTACCAGCTGTCCATGTCTATTGGGTGTCTGATCGGTGTATGGTGGTCACCAAAGAACTACGTTGCTTTCATTCTGATGCTGTTGAGCACGCTGGGGCTCAGTGTTGGTGTCATAGACGGATTAATGGGGTTCTTGTTCGTCGGTAGCGAGCTCAGGGCACTCAAGGAGTTTGAGTGGGAGGTAAGGAATGCTCGGGAAAGAGCATTGAAGGCAGCACCAAAAAAGGCAACATCCGATGTATCGAACGCGTCAGAGTAACAATAACGGATAGACGTACAGAAATGTTACAATTGCAATGTTGCTGTCCATTCGCTCCAGATGTTGGGGAAGACGCGTGCACGTGCTGTTGTATCAACGCGCGACACCTGAGTGGTGTCTTGGCTCCTCGATGAACCACGACTTCAAACCTCACCCTTCCGGCCACCACACTTCCCTCGTAAACCCCATCTCCCCGCCCGCACGCTCGAATATTCGCAATAAGCACGCGACACAGATTGTCGTAACCACACCGATCGCATCTGTTACATAGCTCAGAAGGCCTTGATCGCGGTTCGGAAGTCCGCAGCCCTCACGATGAGCGACTCGCAGCCCCAGCAACCCCAGCAGCAGCCCAGCGGCGGCCAGCAGCAACAGCTGCTACGCCCTGATGATATTCTTAAGCTTCAATGTCTCCCCGAGGACGAGAAGCAAAAATACCGGTTGATCATGCAGAACTCTTGGAACATCTGCAACCAGCATCCGCAAGGCAGTCCGGAAAATACCAACGCTCGTCAGAAACTCATGGAATGGTCGCAAAAGTTTATTGCACGCGAACGCCAGTACAGGGCGAAAATGAAGGCGCAGCAACAACAACAACAGGGGAACCAGAACCAGGGACAAGCAAGCCAGTCTAATGCCGCTGGGCAGCAAAACCCCAATCCCGTTAAACAGGATGGGGGGCAGGCTCGTGCCGAAAACACCGCGGGCGCAGCTAGCCATCAGTCGCAAGGTCAACAGCCATCTAATCAGGGCCAGAACCAAGGCCGTGGCCAGGTGGATCCTGCTATAGTAAAGCACGTCCAGGAATTCCCTATGCAGGGGCCGTTGACCGGACCTTCGCCGGGCACGCCCGAGTATGAGGTCAAATTGAAAGAATATCGGACTGGCTATCTAAATATGCTAGCCAAGCAAGCTTCTCTGAACGAGAACAGAAAGAAACTCATGCAACAACTGAGCGAACGACAGAGCAATGGGCAAGAGCTACCACAGGATCTACTTGTTTTGAAGGGCAAGATCGAGAAGGAGCATGCTAACATGAGGGCACAAATTGACAAGTTTCGAGCTTTGCAAAAACAGTGGAAGGAAGAGCGCGAGCAGAATCCACAGGGCCAGGCGCAAACCCAAAGTCAAAACGCGGCGCAATCATCGGCGCAGCCACCATCGCAACAGCAGCAGTCGTCGCAACAACAATCTCAACCCCAGCCGCCTCAACGACAGCCATCACAACCTAACGTCCCGGCGCAGCCTCAGATAAAAGAGGAGCCTCAGATTAAAGTTGAGGGTGGTCAGCCACAGCAGCAGCAGCAGCAACCACAACAGCAACCTCCGTCGCAACCACAATACAACATGCAGGGAAACCAAGGGAACCAACAACAGCCGCCGCCACAACCGCAACAGCACAATCAGCAAATGCCGCCTTCACTCCCGCAACAACAACAGCAGCCTCAACCGCAACAGCCACAACAACAGCAGCCTCGGCCGCCGCCAGGACCGCACGCTCAAACAATGCCGCCAAACCAGATGCCGCAATTTGCGCAGCAAGGGCAGCAACAAAACTTCCATCAGCAGCAGCGACCTCAAATCAACCCCATGCAAGCAAACGCTCATCAGCAGAGCAATTCACCTCACCCACAGTCTGCTACAGGAACTGGTCCACCAGTCCCGCTCTCTCACCAAGCCGCTGTTAGCGCCGCAAACCGCTCCTACACCGATCCTCAACGTACAAACACACCCATGCAACCGGGACAAGGCGGCAGCTTTGGCAGTCGCGAACGCGAGCAGCTTAACAACCCCAAGATGCCAATTCCACGACACTTGAATGTGACCTCACCACAAGCCGTACACATGGGTCAATCCCGACCTACCATGAGTGGCCCTACCAATGGCGCGCCAGGACCGATGGGTCAACCTGTGATCCCACGACCACCCCCATTCCAGCTTGAGGGCGACGGTGACCGTGTACTTAGCAAGCGCAAGCTAGATGAGCTTGTGCGCCAAGTCACTGGCGGCTCAGAAGAAGCCCTGACACCAGAAGTTGAAGAGGTAAATCCCATGATCCTTCCTTACATCCATTGCATAAGACTTGTACTAACACACCTTTACCTAGGCGGTCCTTCAGCTTGCCGACGATTTTGTCGATAACGTCATCAGCAACGCCTGCAAACTCTCCAAACTGCGCGACTCGCCCCAGCTCGATATCCGCGACATCCAAGTCATTCTCGAACGCAACTACAACATCCGTATTCCGGGCTATGCTTCTGATGAGGTCAGGACTGTCCGTAAGATTGTTCCTGCGCAAGGCTGGGCTTCTAAGATGAATGCTGTCAATGCTGCAAAGGTCATGGGTGGCAAGACGGACTTTTAGTTACTCAAATGTCCAGACAAAAAGGGAAAACTTTTACTTGGTCAATGATTCTTCTGGGGCGTTATTAGTGGGCAAACCTTGTCTGATCCTGATTCCATTTACCTTTTACCCGAAGGTGCGATGGGGTAGATGTTCTTTCTTTTATTTCTAGTGCCATAGTTTTATCAAGGAGAAGAAAGTATTACTCAGTGTGTCAGGATGAGACGCACGAAACGACTTTGGACCAAGGGTGCGGAGAATTGTAGTTACACAATAAACTTCTTGGCCTACTTCCGTTTCTTCCTCAAGACTTCGCATGTTCAAAACTTATTTTACAAACGCCCATACTAAGAACAACACCTCGCCCTCAACGAGAAAAAAAATAACAAATCCTGCAGTTTCTCCATTCAAAAGATACAAAGATACAACAGATTCTCATGTCACTTGATTCTTATCATGTACATACCAGAAGAATGCGATGAAGACGCGGACCCACGACGCACTTTAGTATTACTATCCCCATCACCAAAATCCAGCAAAACAAGCTTTTTTTTTGGCTGTTTTGTTTCAACTCTTCAAGATAAGAGACATGAGCATGAATGGATGTATCTCGAGACAAGCATCTGCACATGATGTATCGTCCCACGATGATCAGAGTCTGTTTATGCAAATAAAATGGTCGGCAGTGCGGTTTTCCATTCGACGATTTGAAGTTGCGTACATGAGGATCTCTCTCTGTCTCTATTCTACTTGTGTTTGATGGTAAACGATGTAGTAAATAGTATATATGCCGGACATGCAGGGTTCATTTTGTCTCACTACTATGAAATATTCTCTTTGATACTTAAATATTTTTTTTATTTTCATGTTCTTCTATTGAGATCAAACAGTTTGATTCCTACATACGCCAGGCAATGCATTTGCTAAGACGAACAAAATACCCAAAACCACAAGATTTTTTTTTCTTACAAAGCCAGCACCAAAAAAGACATAGGGGGCGTGCACACGCCAGGATATTGCCATATCCAACTCCAAAAGGAAACCCACATTATGATGCGTGTACGTTGCTGGACGAGTAGTTCCCACACCCCTGTGGTAAAGTTCTTCGACTTGATTTGACTCAAGTAGGGAGTGACTTTCCGTTTATGGGTCAACATTGTACTTAAGCCTGATGCCCATGCTGGACAGTTCCACGTCCAGATACTTGAGCACGCCGGGTACGGCGACGACGGCGACATTGTCTCCGCCGCAGTATCTCATACCTTGAGCATCCATCCATACGTCGGATTTGTTGGCGACTCCGTCCGCAAGTGTGGCGCAGCGTCTGCAGCGAATAGTAACGTCCTTGCCATTCCTGTCCTTCTTGCGGCCGTACTCGCTGACGGTGGGTGTGGTGCTGAGGAAAGAGCCACAGGTTCTGCAAACAGCTGCTTTTGTGTAGTCGGAGCAGTTCATCAGACGATCTTGTAGAAGGAAGGCTGTACCGTGGGCCTAAATGCAAAGTCAACATGAATCTCGTACCCAAAAGACATTGAACCAGAGTAAAACTTACCAATAGAGCATCGCGTTCCATTTCTCCGACACGGATACCACCACCCTTCTTCCTACCCTTGATAGGCTGTCCGGTCAACGAGTTCACGGGACCGTTGCTTCGCACCTGGAATTTGTCGTTGACCATGTGACGCAGACGCTGGTAATAGACTACGCCAATGTAAATATCGGCATGGAGTTCCTGGCCCGTAATTCCAGAATACATTGGCTCGTTTCCGTGGTAGTTGTAGCCTGCCGCTTTCAACTGGGCACCAAAGTAATCGACGGCCGTGTTCTGTTCGTCAAATCGGAATGGGGTTGAATCTTGTGCCATGCCGTGGAGCGCGCCAGACTTTCCAGCCAGTGACTCGACAAACATACCGATTGTCATACGGGAAGGGAAAGCGTGAGGGTTGATAATGACATCTGGTTGCATACCCGACTCGGAAAACGGCATGTCGGGGGTTGGGAACTTTTGGGATACGACACCCTTCTGACCGTGACGAGAAGAGAACTTGTCTCCAACAACAGGGGAACGCGGTGTTCGCAGCTTGATCGAAACCTTTTGACAAGGCTGGGTGCCGTCTTCGGAGCCGATGATACGGACTTCCTCAACGAAAGCAACCTCCTCCTCCTTGTACTTGAAGAACTGGGTCTGTCCATCACGGTTCACGTATTCACCCGTAGCTGCATCGTAGGAGACGGTGTGCCATGCGGCGATAGGATCACCAGACCGCAGCATAGTTCCAATACGAGGCAGGCCGTCCACATCCAGAGTCTCCTTGGACTCTGCTTTGATCAAACCCTCGGGCGCAAAGCCGAACAGCTTGGCGACGGTCTTGCTCGATCGGTTCTTACGGCTTCCTTCCTCCAGCTCGCAGATCTTGGTCTTGTAGATTGTACCGTGTCCAAAACCGCGCTCATGTGCTGACTTGTTCAAGATCATAGCGTCGTCCATGTCGTAACCAGTGTAGGAGATGACAGCCACAACAGCGTTCATTCCGTTGGGGAAGTTGTCCATTCCATACTCGTTGTGCAATGGAGGCCTGGCGATAGGGGTCTGACCTGTCTGCAAGCGGTAGGTTTTGTTGTCTGTTCGATATCTCGTAGCAGTTCCCGGTGTACCCATCGATTGTTTACCCATCTGACATTGGTACATGTTTCGTGGCGATTGGTTGAAGTCGGAGAATGGGGTCTGGTTGGCGATGATGGAAAAGATGTTTGTCGGGTCGAATTCAACATGTGTTGAGTCACCCGAAACGATCTCGGCGTCTGTGCAAGAAATGGACATGTAAGGCTGCTCGAACGGGCCGACATAGTCCAGCTTGTTGAGAGGCAGGTACTTGACTGGTCGATACATTCTCGAGCACTGCGAGAACATGTAGACACCCGGATATTGACCGTTGTTCGAGTTTGGAATGTAACCAATCTCCATCTCCAGAGGCACACCGTGTGAGCCTTCAACCTTCCAATAGCGCAATGTGTCACTAATGACTTTGGCTTGTTTAGGCGAGCAAAAGCCCAGCACGCGTCCGTCTAGCTGTATGACAACACTGGCGTCAAGGGAAGCAGATGATTTGCTTGAGACGCCGAGCTCCGCGACGAGCTTGGGAACTGCAGAGACGTCGAGGTTAGTTGTCGCAATCTTGCACTTATGCGCAAAATGGTTAAGAAGTCCACAAGGAGAACCATCTGGAGTATGGACAGGACACATGAAACCCCAAGATTCAGGGAGAAGTTTTCGGACAGTGGTCGTTTTGAGCTGGGCAAAGAAGGCACCTCTGTGCACCATTCGGAAATGTGAAATAAATCTTTGATAAAGTCAGTATTGCGCTAACAAGGACAGAATGGTAACTTACCTTGGGAAGTTGAGCTTTTCTGCTACTACCACGTATCCAGACGTCTGTTGCAGATCGAGTCCGGTCTTTTTTTTTCGTCAGCGTATGCCATTTGTGAAATCTAGTGGCAGAAGCTGCTTACCGGCGAAACGAGATTACCCGTACTAAGGAAGTACTCCATTGCCTGACCGATGCTCATCTGCGTCCGTCGCAAGATTTTGGAAGACCAGTCCTTGTTAAATTCCTGTGACGTAAAAGGCCTGTACTCCGTCTTTCGTCCCCATTCTCGCAAAACGAGTTGGAAGCTGTTGAGCCATTCTTCTAGCCTCTCCTTCAGAATCATACCATATAGTTGTCCACCTAGCAGAATCTCCTGGTTCTGGACAGCATCGGGATTGTCGACAGCGCAATCGCCCTCAACCAGAGCGTAGAGCTTCCTGGTCATGAAGAGAAGCATGCGGAATTTGTCTGCATCTTGAGCAGGAGTAACGTTTACGCAGCCAAGGTGAGGAAGGACAATCTTTCGTAGGAATTCCGTACCAGCCTCCTCGTCTGTGATATCCGCAGGCAGTTGCATGACAACCTTAAACTTCTCGCCCAGGTACGCCCGAGTCTTCGCCTTGGAATGGAGGCCGTAAACCTTGTATGTTCGGAGCAGCAACTCTACTCTGTCGGTGACGAATTGCTTTTGTTCAAGACCCTCGGACCCCGCTGCGCCTACGAGGCCCTCAAAAATCTCCCGATCGTTCGTCTCGACCAAGGCCTTGAGAACCATGCATATTGGCACTAGATATTCCTGGAAACAACATTAGCAAAACAAGCGCATTGAGAGGGACGTGGGTAGGTCGTACGGATTTGCGCCATGAGAAGCGGAAGTTAACGTTGCCGTCGCTGAGGTAGTGCAGAGCGTTGGTTTGTGAAGTTTGGTCAGGGCGCATCGACCGAATTTGGATACCAAACTGAGTGTAGCCAGGACCGCGGTTGGTGAAGGCACCACGCTTGATGGCCATAGGGTAGTTTCGGTGGTTGACTTGGAGCATGCGAATGATTTTCTCGATACCGTTGACGATGAAGTAGCCGCCGAGCTCGTCGCTCTCCTCCTTTGCCTTGACCAAAGCCGCGGGTGGGAGACCCTCAAGGTGGCAACGGTTGGATCTAAGCATGATGGGGACTGCGCCCAGATCAGCAATCTCCTCTTGCCAGTCTCCGTTGTTGATCCTCCACGCCAATCGCGCGCGCATTTTGCCGCGGTATGTAGCATGTCGTTCGCGAGTCTCTGCAGGGAGGATATTGCGATTCTTTAGGGCGACCTTGTTGGTGGGCGGCAGGACAGGCTTGTCAAGGAAGACATCTTGTATGCGTAGATACAGCCTGTTGCGGGGACCAGTCTCCTCGGGAGATGCATATGGGTCACCGTCGAGGAAGATCTTGGTGCCAATATCTTTTATTCCCTCGGCAAGCTGGCCACCATGAGCGAAGATGGCATTGAACGATTCGATATGAGGGTCGACGGCAGCAGCGAGCGTCGGGTATGCGGTCTTGTCCTTGGGTGGGTTTCGGAATAGGTCGTGTCGCCGCAGAGTATCAAACTGGAGTAACGTATTAGAGCCTTTTTCTTTCTTTCCTCGTGCCAGTGGGAAGAAGTCAAGGGAGCAAACACCTACTTTTGTCGACCATTGCGGCTGTGGCTTGCTGGTTGTTGCGCTTGCGGCAGGCGCCATGGTTTCCGGAAAGTGGGTTGTGCTCAGCAATTCGGAAACAAGAGACAAAGGCGCAGCTCACGAGGACATGAGCAAGCCAAATTGGGAGAATGGCCGTCGCAGTACTGTGGGTTGTGGAGGGAGCACAGCAAGGCGCAGCGCGATTGTGAAGTTGCAATGCCAATCTCGAACTTTTTTATCAGACTAGTCGGATAGGCCATCCCTGTCTAGCGCCGTGGGCCCCAAAGTCACACGCCGCGGCGGCTCCATCACTGTGCTGCAGCGTGAACCACTCCTGGCCTTCGTTAGGGCGGCACAGCTCTGCTTCTCTACCTCCTCACGGCATTGTCTGGCACTTCTTCGCATCTACCGTCGCGGTTGAGCCGTCTTTATTTTGCGGTTGCTACTGCTAACTCTAACTCGGCGATCACGCCTACTACATGCCCCGCAGCAAGGATCAAGGTTCCCAGGCTTCCTCCGTCGCCCGTACATCACCAATCCTCCCAACCAGACCTCTCCAGCATCGAGTCAGTATCTCATCGCGACCACGGCCATGGCGAACCTCTTCCGTCGCATCTATGACTGGCTGCTCCGCCTATTCTGGTACGCCTACCTGAGTGCTTTTCCTCTTCGTCACCTGCGCACGACTGGCATGCCTGACGTGCCATTGATGCCTCTCATCTGGCCTGCCATGGCCCATCTGGACCTGCAAACTCACCAGCGAGGACGACCTGAGATGGAAAAGCCGATAGCTGACCTCACCTAGGGCGACCGAGATGGACATCACCATGATTGGATTGCAAAATGCTGGCAAGACGTCGCTCTTGAGAGTTCTGGCGGTGAGTCGCTTCCTGATGCGGAACCACGATGCCAAGTTGGCGTGTATTATCCAGCTGGATGTAAGCTGACCGATTGCTGTCTAGGGCGGAGAGTTCACTGTCGAGTAAGTTCAGAGTTGATTCCGAGGCGCGCAAGCCTACGGCGTCAATGTTTCACGAGATTGCCCATGCTACAGCTTCGCGCAACCATGAGCGTCATGGTAGTGGGGTCCATGCGCTGACTATGGTCCTAGCTCCATCCCCACCGTTGGCTTCAACATGAAGCGTGTCCAGAAAGGCCATGTAACCTTGAAGTGGTGAGTATATTTTTTTCCTTCGCCGTCATCTCTTGGGTCACGCATGTTGGGCTGTTGCAGCGCCATTCCTGTTTGAGCCGGCCTGGCGGGGTGCATGGCAATCTACTAAGACCAAGGCGCATCTGCTGACCATCGATAACAGTTGGGATCTGGGAGGCCAACCTAGGTTTCGTTCCATGTGGGAGCGGTACTGCCGCGGGGTAAATGCGATTGTGTAGGTGTGGTTTGCATGTGATGAAGATGCGTTTTGCTCATCAGGCTAGGTTTATTGTCGACTCGGCCGACAAGGAGGCTCTGCCCGTCGCCAAAGAAGAGCTCAAGCTCCTGCTAGAGAAGCCAGCTCTAGAAGGGATTCCACTTCTTGTCTTGGGCAACAAGTCGGACTTGCCCAACAAGCTCTCGGTCGACGAGCTGATTGAGGCGTTGGATCTCAAGTCGGTGTCGCACCGGGAAGTGAGCTGCTATGGTATCAGCGCAAAGGAAGAGACTAATCTCGACGCGGTGCTCCAGTGGTTGATTGCCCGGGCCAGCAAATAGGGAGAGAGCAGGTGTATTATTCGAAATCGATGGGGCGGTAACGTGACCGACGACACATGACGGTCGCAACGCATTCGACTCGGGATGGTGTTTTTTTTTATAATTCTCTTGATGTGGCAACACGAAGGAAGCCTATGGGGTTAGATTTTTACGAGTTACGGTCGTCAGCTTTCTACGATATCTTTAATGATTCTTACGACTTGATGGAAGAAAAGACGGGCAGATCGCTCTGCAGGCTAGCGATGGCCATTCCAGTTCCGCAGCGCTCGACACGTTTTTTTTACGGCTTCTGATGTTATTAGTTGGGGCGGCAGGCCATGTTTCCGTCATGTATCATTTTTGGTTGTTTGTTTTATGTTGGGAGCGAATATGTTGTTGTAACGGGTGCTAAGAAAAAAAAGAGAGAAGAACAAGGTCCCAGTGGAGGAAAATTGATAGGTTTAGTTAGTTGTGCTTGCTTTGTCCTTTGTAGGGCTCCATGGAAAGTATGGGGTGAGCATGACAGCGATGCAATGGACTCTTCATGTCTCTATCGACTAGTATTGTCTTGGAGTTGCTCGTGACTTAGATGGCTCGTGTGCAAGCGCGCGTGGACGCCAGGGAATTTCTTGTTTCTAGACGGGCAGTCAGAAAGGGGCAGTGGGTTGAGGGCCCGAAAGCAATTGCAGAGGCCGAAAAGGGGCAGCCGGTGCTTGTTGCTTTGCTTTGTTTTGTTTCTGTATTTTCTTGTGGCTGGACGACGGTCGTGTTTGTGGTGGGTTTGTTGCACAGGTGATTAGTGAGAGGGGAACAGGGGCGGCAGAGGCATGATTTGGGCGGCGGTTTGGAGGGCAGGAGACGAGGACCCGGTCGACGACAGCGAGCGAGAAGAGGATCAATGGGCGGAATGGCAACAGGCGACGGCGAGGGACAAACAACTATTATTTCACACCATGCGCGCGCTGGCAAATTGGCGGGCCCCAGGCAAATCCATGCCATGGACAGTTGAACAACTCATCCTGCATTAGCGCCTCCCAGGGAATGAAGAGCAGAGGCTCGGTGATTGGCCCGGCGCGTGGTGAGCGCTGCCAACCCCTGCCTGTGGACGAGAGGTGGAGGAACCGACGAGCTGGAGGGGCTCAGGGCAACGGGGGTTAAGGCATAGGGCAGAGGGCAGAGGGCATACGTAGTAAGGCGAGGACCCGCCAGACGGTCGCAGTAGTAGATGGGCAAACGTGGAGGGGGGACCTGTGGCGTGGCTTGGGCCCGGTCGGATCAAGAGTGTGGGGTCACCGAGCATGCCTGCAGTCCGCAGACAACGACTATCCAGAGGCTGCGAATAGAGTCGGACGCGGGTGCATGTTGTAACGGAGGCGTGGCCGTGGCCGTGGGCGCAACGACGTGGCCGTGGTACTAGACAAAGCTGGATGGATGGCTGGCTGGCTGGCTGGCTGGCTGGCTGGCGGGTGGGCGCCGTGGCCATGCGTCTGATGCCATTACATATTGCCCAAAGCGGACGCATTCTCGCCACTGTCTCACACAAAGCATCAGCTGCAACGCCCTCTTTGCGCGCCTCGAGTTGTGTTGTGCTGTACGTACAGTAACTACGTACAAGTAAAGTGCAGATATTTCGAGGTATCGACTCGGTTCCGAACGCCGCTCGGTATCTGTTCCGAGCATGTCACGTGCGCCACACCCGGATTAGTCAGATTATGTAGCACTAGAACAAGTCGACGCAATCGACTCATGGGCTTAGGGCTGAGTACGTACACGCGACGCTACGCTGTCTTGTCCTCGGCGCATCATCATCATCATCGTCATCTCGCCATATTCACGATTGTCCTCGAGAGAATAGAATAGAATCGAATCAGACTCAACTCAACTCCGCTCAACTGTACCAAGGTGCCGTGGCACACCCAACAGCTCAAACCAGCCCACTCCGCCAAACCGCGCGCAACTTGTCAACGAGCTTCCCATTCACAGCAGCACTGTCCAAGACGGTCCTAGTCGTCGTTCGTCACCTTTGCAGGCGCAGGCCATCCGCCCAACTCCGCTCTGCCTGTTGAGTGGTCGGCTCACCTCAACTCTACCACGTCCTGCCAAGCGGGGCTGTCCTTGGCCTGTGGCTGAGCATCCGTCCCATCCTTGTTGGCTCCCGCTTATATTGTCATGCCAGTTCGTCATTCTCCACCTCGCTGTCCTCTTACTCGCGTTTCCACCCTCCAAGCTTTGCCTTTAGCTTGACTTTTGTTGCGATATCACCATGCATCTGCAATCCAGGCAGTCCTACTGGGACGATGATGGGTAAGTCTCGCGCCACTTCTCCTTGGGTCTTTCTGGGGTGGCGGTGCTGCTACTGTTTACTGCCACGGGTAGCGGCTGGGCTGTGACGATCCGTCTTGTTCGTTTGCAACATACGACGTCACAGTGCCATCCCAACCCGCATCAGTCGGCACCTCCTTGTATACCTAGCACCACCAGTCCGCCTCTTTTTCTTTCCTCTTGTGTCTTGATCTCCTCTACGCAATCCCTCTCGCCTCTGCACCCTTCCGCCCAGTGTTACCAATATCCTCCCACACATCTCGACGACTCCACAAACACAAGCAACAATCTAACACACCATGGCTAGGTGTTACTACGACCGATATGGCTATAGGCGCTGCCGAAGTTCGGCTTGGAATAATTGGGTCCGATGGGTAGTGCTCGTCGTCATCGTGGTTGGCTTCCTCCTCCTCTTTGTACTATGCTCGTAAGTCATTAGCCTACGCCAATGCACGCGCCACAAACACAATCTAACTTCAATTACAGTTGCCTTACAGCGCGTCGCCGTCGCAGGGCAGGACGCAAGCCATTCTACGGTACCGGCTGGGCCGCTCGTCCTGGCCTCTACAACAATAACCAAAACAACAATCAGTACAACGCCCAGCCCTACTACGCCAACCAGCCCGCCCCTCCTTATGACGCTGCCGTGAACAACAACAACAACGGATACTATGGTGGCGGCGCGAATCAAGGCTACTACGGCCAACAGAGCGGTGTTGAGCTTCAGCAGCCTCAGCCTACTTACGGTGGATATGCGCCTCCTCCAGGTCCGCCACCAGCCAAGGCCTAAGTCATGGCTATACTGAGCCATCGTTTCGGTGAACCATCATATATGACACGCAACGCCCGAGTCTTGCTTAAAAGAACGTTACGATTCAGATAACACGAAAGACGAGACGAAAATGACAGACTGGTAGATAAAGGCTGGGATATTGGATAAGACTTTCTTTGAAGCAACGCTCGATACCTCTTTTTTTTATATATTCGACGCTAAACGTTACGCTTTTTTCCAACCTTGGTTTTCAGTAGTATGGACTCTCGACTACAGCTGCAGCTGCTCCAGTAAAAGAGTAGGACAGACTTGTCTAATGTAAATCACGATAGATTTTCTCCCTATCTAATATCATGGGTAATTCAAATAATGATGCTATTGCGCTCGTGAACCGAAACAGAAAGATTTATGTGCCACATGTAAACGTCATATATTGTATCAGATGAAACAAACTGCCACTCAGCCACGCACATGCACACACACACACTTCCATTACTAGAAAAACACACCCAACAAGCAATCAATAACATTCAATCAAAGTACACCAGTATAATCGTCAAAATCAATCAACATTATATACTTCATATCGCATTTTTATTCTTTCTCTTCTCCTTTCCATCCTTGCATCTCGTCAGCATCGTTTGAGGTGTGGAGAAACCCTATACGAGAGAAAGCTGGACAAAGAAACAAGGCTCGCTCCTTTTGTCATCCCCCTACAGCTGCTGCCCTTTTGATCTTTCCATTTTTTTGACATTTCAAAACTCTCTCTCATTCTTCCCTCGACAAGTCATGGAAACGCTAAGCATACAAGTGTTCAACCATCAATGCACATTAAAGAAAAAAAGGCGGCAGGGTGGCTCATATTGCCTTTTCACCTCCATACTCAACCAACAAGCCTGAGTCCACTGGCAGGCGCCCCAATCTGGCTGATGCCGTCAATCCTGCACACAGTTCCCTTGTACCGCGCATGGTACTTGGCTCCACTGTATGGGCTCGTCACCGACGGCTGACCAGCGTAGATGGGCGTCAAGCTAGCAGCGCAAATGTCAAAGTCGGCAAACTGGTCAAAGTCAATCTCAATCACGTCGCTTGGATTCCTTTCCGCAATCGTCTTGACACGCTTGGCAGACTCCTTCATCTTGGCGTTGCCTGTCCGGTCAAGCAGCGCATTGGCAAAGTTGAGTGCAGTATTCAGCTGCTTGTTCTTGTGCGCAAAGTTCATGGCTGCAGACAGCGGAATCGACTTGTGTGGGCCTTCAACCTCGGGAATAGTGA
Source organism: Curvularia verruculosa (assembly GCA_036172615.1). NCBI lineage: Eukaryota > Fungi > Ascomycota > Dothideomycetes > Pleosporales > Pleosporaceae > Curvularia > Curvularia verruculosa. The sequence goes on along the minus strand of JAWDHC010000157.1, from coordinate 35,205 downwards.
AGTAGGCAGACAGCTCTAGGACACGCTTCTTGTCCGCATCAGAGAGACCAGAAATGTCGGTAGCACCATTGAGCATTTTGCGGCGCTCAAGCTCAATGGTCATGGCGAGAATGTACTGGGTAGCCGTGCTGATCGCCTTCCTTGCCTAGAATGACCTGTTAGTCTCATGTTCAGTCAAACAGCTTTGATAATAAAACTTACGTCAGATAGCTCAGCTTGTGAGGAAACAACGTTGACCATGATGAGTTGCAACATCTTCCTGAATGTCGCGATACCATCTTCCAGCTTGTTCTTGACCAGAGCTTGCTTACCAGCCACTAGGTCGTTGGTCAGGATGGACTCCAAATCCCGTGGAATGATTGGCAAAATCTTCCGCGAGTCTGTCTCATCGACTGTCCTTCGTACATAGTTGACCAATGATGGCATGTTTGGCGTAGCCGGCAAGAATGTCCGTGTCGCCTGGTAGATTTCTTGGAAACGTTCCTCAAGAGGAGCAAAGTTGACAGCACCAACTTGACGGTTCAGCAGCTGCATGGCTGTGTCGAAGGAGCCTGCAGCAACGTGGTCTGCTGCCAAAGGCGAGTTTCGTGCCCAAAGGTCAGCCTCGCTGCTACCAGCACCAGCCTCGGCACCCTCAACCTCGACAAAGTCGTCCTCTGCTTCTACTTCAGCATCGTCACCCATGTCCCATCCGCCAATATCGTCTTCTTCATCACCACCCAGGTCAGCCGTAGCACCAGTCGGCTCTGCTTCACCAAGCAAATCTTCGTCGCCGTAGCCGTTTGCTGCTGGCTCCTCGGATCCGATGCCTTCAACCTCGCCCTGAAGAGCTTTCTCAAACACAGTCGAAGATGCCGCACGTGTCGGCCAATTCGCTTGGTAAGTTGGCACAATTGGCCTCACGGGTGACAGAGGGCTACCTATCGAAGGCAGCTTGACCTGGTCTTCTGAGACACCTGCAGCGTCCAAGATTGACTGTGCTTGTTCGTCGAGACCATGGGCTTTGGCTGTGGCGTATGCAAGTGGGTACAGGTCGAGCTCCTGGAACATCTCTATCCGATTCTGCACATCACCCAAGTAGAGTGCGTTCTGGAACCGTGCAGTCATGTCCCCACGATGCTCTGCAATCTTGGCCATGCGCTTCAGCTTGTCCTGGTCTCCTGTAGTGAGATAGAGGAACGATAGCTTGTCAAAGTTTCGAAGTTCTGTTCCCGTTGGTTAACGAAGTCCTCATCAATAACCAAATACACTTACTTTGATATGTCATTTCTACGGTCTGGTGGTTACCATGTGCCAGTGCCTCGTTGCTCAATCGCTGCCAGAGCTTGGGGCGATCGAGTTGCTTTGCCATCTCTACAGCGACATCAAGGTTGCCACATTCGATGGCAAGCTCGAACCTTGTCTGGGGATCCTGGACGAATTGGAGTGCGATTTCAGGATATCCCTTCTTCTGAAGGTAGGAGATGATGCTCTGTCCAACCAAGCTTGAAGTCTTAATGATGTTGAGCATCTCATCGTAGTTTCGCTTTACGAGGGCAAGCTTGAATCGGTATTCAGTAGGGTCGATCTGGAGAATCTTGGGTTTGGCAGCTCGATCCAAGCAGTACACGTTACGACCCTTGACCCGAACGAGATAAACAGTCTGCTCGAGAGTTCGGACAATGCCATTATCACCATTCATCAAGCTGTACTTGATATGGTTCAAGGTGGAGTAAAGCAATACACCAGTGTCGTCGAAGACAGCGCTCTTGATGCGGATCGTCTCGTGTAGAGTGCTGACCTGTTCTAGATTCTTTGTCGCAATCGTGACGTTATGCTTGCTGAGGAGAGCCACATGTAGTCCATCTGATGACCAGACGACATACTTGACGCCATTCACAGAAAGCTCGGCAAGATTCTTCTTAGCCTGGATATCATACAAGACAACAGAGGTAGGTGTAATCAAGAGCAGGTTGCCGGTGCCACCAAAGTAGATATCAGTTGTGCCATGAGGAGGCTTGATGGTCTTTGTGGTCGAGTTGCTAAGGTCCTTGATGTCAATCTGCTGGTTGGCCTGATTGAAGACAGCAAATCGGTTTCGAGCTACGAACACGGCGGAGTTACCAGAGCCACGCTTGGTGTCAGTCGGCTCGACGGCTCCAGAAGCGTCACGTGGAAGACTGATCAGTTCGTATGTTCCGCTGTCAGCTGGAGATGTAACCAAGATTGAGCGCTCAGCAGGATTGTAGGAGAGTGTTCGTGGAGGAACCCAAGCGCTTCCCAGTTTCTTGAGAGACAGCATGGAAGGCGACTCAAGATTCTTTTGGAAATCGTAAGAGCGCACATGCTTCTCCTTGGTGATGTAGAAGAGGTTGTTCTGATACACAGCTGATGCGGGTCGCTCACGCTCCAGCTTAAACACCATTACACCATTGTCGTGGCCAGCGGCGAAGAGGTTGATCTCAGGGTGTGCCGCAATGACCCAAAAGCGGTCGTTCTCCCTCTTGAAGGACTGAACCGATGTTCGCCTGTTGAGGTCCCACACACGGATTGTCTTATCCTCGCCAACCGAGAGTATCAAATCTTGGTGGGGATGGAACAAACAGGCAGACGCGTTCTGGAAGTGTCCCCGGCAAGTGTCCACCTCCCACGCTTTTGTCTCTGACATCCTCCACAGCTTCACCAGGCGATCGTCACCCGCGGAAACAATCAACGGCAGTGTAGGATGGAATGCCACCCAGTTCACACCTCGGTCGTGACCTTCAAGCACAAACTTGACAACCGCATCTGTGTTTCCGAACATATCTGCCTGGTTCTGGTTGGCACGTGCCATCTGATCTTCAAAGGACATGGCTTGCGGTGCCGAATGCTTCTTTCTCAACCCTGAGATGTCCCAAACGCGAACCGACTGGTCCAGAGAGGCGGAAACAATCAAGTCTTCCTTGGGATGGAACTGTGCGCACATAGTATAGTGGTTGTGGCCGGTCATGGTGCATACTTAGGAGGGGTTAGACGGGACGGTTGCGAGGTCTTTGGGACGAAACTTACTCAGTGAGCCTGTGTATGTTAGCATTGCCTCGCACAAGGGAGCCAGGGGGACTTACGGTTCTGCCAATTCCATATGCGAATAGTCTCTGCTGTGCGTTAGCGACCATCTTGCCAGGTTGCAGTATGCGCTTACGGTCATCGGAGCTACTCAATATCCACGGCAGCTCGTGATGGAAGAAGACGGTTCGGACATAGTCCAAGTGGCCGTTCAATGTGAAAAGACAACGCCGCGTCTGGTATGACCAGACCTTGATCTTGTAGTCATCACCGCCGGAGACGAACCTGTCCGTCTCAGTATATGGCTAAGCAGGGGCCAGTTACTCCAAATGCTCACAATGGCTGCGTCTTATGAAAGTCGACGCCACGGACTGGCCCGTCGTGTTCTTCAAAGCGGTCGATGAGGGTGCCCATGCGGTAGTCCCATAGTTGGATAGTCGACGAGTGTAGCGACACAAGGATCCATGGCCTTGGGGCGGTCAGTACAGAACAACTGGCCAGGGCAGTCGAGGGCGCGGGTACCTCTTAGGGTGGAAGGCGATGCCCTTGGCACGCGAGGACTTGGACTCAAACTGGAGCGAGTTAGTTGGCGGGTTGAGCGCATAGGTAGGGAGCTGGCTACCTTGGTCAACATGGAAGGAGAGGAAGACATGGCGGGATTGGGGACGAAGCCGCAGCTTCACTGTCGTCTACGGGGGACTCAATGCAAGAGACAGCGAAGGCGCAGGCAAAGGGGTATCGGGGAAAAGAGAAAGAAAGACGAGGTCGACTATTATCAGTGGTATTGTTGCCTATGCCTGAGCTGCTCTGTAGCATGTTCGATATGCCACGCAACATTCGGATTGTCCTCTACGCCGGGCTAGCCGCATGTGGTGCTAGCGTACATTCCCCACCAAGATCACGTGACGTACTCGAGACGTAACTCCCGCGCTTGCTGCCAGAGCGTCGCGAGATCCATGCTTCAATCTGGAAACCCACTGTTCATGTTACAGTTTCGACACGAACACCCGTGAGCAGAGCCTCACTTTGACGGCCCGCCTCCTCGCAAATTCGCCTCCGCTGCGTGGCCTCGGCTGCCCTGGTCCGGCGTCCTGCAACCATGCCCCGCCGACTCACCAATGCGACCTCTGTGCCAGCTGGCCGTCGTAGTGCCAGCACTACCTACCCGCCCTGTGCAGGATAATCTTGGTCGCTGACCTCATTGGGCACCCATCCGGCCTGACGCAAGGGAGAGAGCCCGAACTGCTGCTGCGACGTATCGTTCGCGACCACATATCGTGGCCAGCGTCGGAGTCATGGAGGGAGGCAAGGCGATGCTGCACATGGAAAGGGCAGCAATGCTGCAGACCGCAGACCCGCTCCGTGCCCAGCCAGCTCACTTGCTGAAACGCAGGTGATAATTGGCGACATTCCCACGCACATTCCTCACGCGGCAGGGAATTCGTACCTTCACGACTTTTCTTCTCCTCGCACGCACATTCCCCCATTCGATTACTTAGAGCAAGCACTGCGCACCCCGGATTGACCTGTTCTTCGTGGCTCTCACCGACCTGCGAGCTCCTTTTGCTGCATTGCTGCCTATAGTACCTGCAATTCGACTTCCTGCACGATAAGCCAAGGCGTTGCAGGGTTCGACTTGTCAAAACCTCTCCACCTCTGCGCTCGAGCTCGCCGCTCAGATATTCCAGTAAAACACACTCGGGCCACCTCCAGAATGCTACAGTCGACGCAACTCCTCTTCCCTATTTCAAAGATTAGACACGCCTGTCGGACTTTGATTCCTTGAGTGATTAGCAACAACTTATCCAGACGGCCACTGATACGTACGCCTTCTCAATTGGCTGCATCCAAGCCTGACGCAATCTTTCCCATCCACCCTCCACAACGACAGCCTCCGCACTATGGCAGACCATCACCAGCCGCCAGTCACTCCTCTCGACGGACGCCTTCAATCACCGCCCATGACACCCAGTCCCGAAGCGCACAGTCACTTTCCACCCCCACCACACCAGCCCTCTCCTAGATACAAGCGCATGGACAACTCTGTCCAGACACCACCACTCGAGTACATTGAGCCCACTGGCTTCAATCACCAATTCAGCTTTACCCGCCCACAGTCTTGCGAGCCATTGTCATGTCCGTCCTCGGACTCGGAACAAGCTTTTGCCGCGACGACCTGCGAAGAATCCGACTCTGGCAGCGAATCAGATGATGAGCACGAGACTGATGAGGAAAGCGACCAGGAGGAGCAGGTCCCACTGCGTCGCGTGGATAAAGCTCAATTCATACTCGAGGAACTGGACAGTGATCCCGGCTACGACTGTGATGTAGAGGTAGTTCAGCCAGATCATTGCGAAGACGCAAAGAGCGAAAGGAGTGGAGTCAAGGCAGAGATATTTGCCAGAATGAACGAACTGCAGCTTGACGAAGACTCATCGGAAGATGAGAGGAACCGCAAATACCAACAGAAGAAGAAGAGATGGAGTGCGGGCATCTTCAAACGTAGCTACAGCCAGAGCGTTGAAGGTGACAGCAGCTACTCCGACAACGACCCCCTAGATGACATTGACCCGAATGCACGTCGACTTCGTCGTCGCGTACGTGGGCCAAGAAGAGAGTCGATGCTTATCTTTGAAGATCGAGGTGTTTCGAATACCAACAACATTCTTGAAGTAGAAGAGCCTGAAGAAGGAACGGTGCTGCACTCAAAAGGTCCCCCCTCGATTCCCAGCGACGACGGCTTCACTCTGGATGAGCTTCCGTTCTGGAGAGCGCACGACACTATAGATGTCGAGTATGAATACGAGTAGATAATATGGGTTACTCACGCAGGACGACATCTAGCTAATGTCTTTCATATTCATCTGTCTTTTCTCATCACGCATGACGTTTATCAGCGAGGAGTTTTTGCGGTGTTATTTTGGGAGTTAGCACGACTGATGGGTCAAATGAAATCCGGATTTATCTTTATCGCCCTGCTTAGCGTTCGTCATCCATGCGGTATGTGCTGTGTTACTTCTCGTGACCAAAATGGCTATTGCCTTACGCAGTTCTCACCTTGATTCTCCATTTGTAAGGGTCGCTGACGCTTTCAGTCTCTGGGCTATTTTTGGAATCACGTTCGCTAAGCGGCGCGCCTAGGCGTTAAACAATGGCGAATCTGGGGCGTTACCAACACTCAGTTCAACCCCACACAAATATACCAGGATGTTTTCTTGCCGAGGAAGACTCTCAAATAGTACGGAATGTAGCAGTTCCGTTACTCTGCGCCTCAGTGGGATGCCTCGCGGCCCCCGAGCTTCATCCTTCTGGAATGAAGGAATATCTTCAGAGGTGCTCAACGGCAGATGCCGCCAGGTATCCCGGATGCCCAGCTCACACGTCATCTAGAATTGTTTCAGTTCTATCCATATACGCCAGCAGTAGTTAGCAGTTGTTTCCCATCTCACATTGTTTTGTTTCGTTTGAATGCAGGGCGTAGCCCCACTAGGTTCACGCCGCTCAGCCCCCTCACCAAAAACGCTGACGGGCTAAGGCAAGGCTGACCTTTTTGTCAAATCTGACCAATGGATATTTCGAGACTGTTTAATTTATCAGCGGTGTACGTCTGTTGCTGAATTAAGCATATTTTCATTTAGCGGTCTACGAACACTGTACAGCCATGACACTATCTTCGGATTGATGATTTACCGTCTAAGACATCTGATCAAGCTGCAAAAATGAGCTTCATTGATGAGGTATAAGTATGTTATGGTACAGCGCACTCTGGGAGAACCATCTCCTTACTCACAACCAACAAACCATACTATAATCTCTTCTTTTTCCTCTTTTCCTTTTATCTATTCTCTTTCCTCTACTGTACAGGTTTTTACTTCTTAATCAGTAACCATGCTCGCCATCACCAAAGTCGTCGCTGCTGCGCTCACTCTTGGAGCTGTTCAAGCCCTCCCTCAAGCTCAGAACTACCCATCAGCCTACACCCCAAGTGCTTCGACCACCACCGTCGCAGCTCCGGCTCCCACTGCAAACCAAGATGCTCTTTTCGATGATCTCTTTACTGCTCCTACGGCTATCAAGCGCTTCCAAAGGCTCCTCACCCAGGGACAGACTCTTCTCACCGGTGATGCTTTGAGGAAACTGGTCGTCTTTACCTTCGACCGAAACACACCTCCTCCCATGGGTGCCAAGGGCGGTGTTGCTGTCGCAGCCGTGAGTACCACCAAAGCATAAACTTCTGATCCCATACTGATTATTTCATAGAACATTGAAACCTTCCCCATTCTTACCGACCTTGGTATTAGCACCACTGTTGGCTTCCTTGCGCCTTGCGGTATCAACACTCCTCACGTCCACCCCCGCGCCACTGAGTTCCTCACTTTGGTCGAAGGCAACAACCTCGAGTTTGGCTACGTACTCGAGAACGGCCTCGTCAAGGCTGGTGACAACCCCGAAATCGCCGGCTACCTCAAGAAGTTCGAAGGCACCGTTTTCCCTCAGGGCTCCATCCACTTCCAGTTCAACAACAACTGCGACAATGCTACTTTCGTCGCTACTCTGAACTCCGAGGACCCCGGTACCAGCCAGGTTGCTCAGAACTTCTTCGCTCTCAACTCCGGTGTTGTCAAGGCTACCCTTGGCTTTCCCGCCTCCATTGACGCATCCAACATTGAGGAATTCCGCAAGCAGATCCCTGCCAACCTGGCTCAGGATGTCGACAACTGCCTCGCCAGGTGCAAGAAGCACTAAAGCTCTTCAGCAAACGACAACGGGAGATTCAGGGGGTCGATAAAGACGATGGCGTAGCATTATAGATTCGGTCATTCATAGCGACGGTGTTTACGATAATGTCTGTTTGGTATTTTGGCTTTTGGCCCATGGTTACCCTTACTTATGATTTTTTTATTGGAATTTTTGGCTTCTAGTTTATACACTCGTTAGACTCTTATGAAAACACTTGTTTAGCAGGCTCTTTGCCTTGCTATCTCAACTACTGTGCAGCTGGAAATTGACGCGAACGAGCTCGTGCATCGGATGCATCTAATATTATAACTTGGTAAGCCCTGATCTTACCACTAACGTGCGCAGAAAGAATCCGCCTTCCTTCAGCCAAGCTATGTACAATCAGCTTCAGCTGATGGAGGGTCGATTGATTTCCTCAATCAGGTCGACAGCTCTCTCAAAAAATTACTAGTGGCGTATATACAAATGATACTGACCAAAGGCTAGATCAGTGGCTCCCCCCAAAGATCTCGGTTCAAGTTTCTTGGTATATAGATTGCGGTACATCCAAGATTGAACGGAGGGGTTTGGCCTTGTAACTGAGTCGTGGACGCGACTAGCCACAACGGTGTGGCTCAGCAGTGCACCGGACCCTGGAAATGTTATTTTGGTGACTTTGACTGGTCTTCAGCCCCGCAACGACTCACTCAGCTCGTAAGGCTAGCAATCACCCGTTTCAGCTGAGCCAGGAACAGCTATAATTGGTACTTTTGTTGTCTTCAATTCTTTGTATTTAAGCACCGTATTTTCTCCTTTCCGTAAAATTCGTCGACCATACCAACCGCCCCTCCATATACCCCGCCATGGCCGACACAATGGCCGATCCCGCCGCCATTCTCGACGAGATTGCCGTAATCGAGAAGAGAATCGAAGAAGCGCAGGCACAGCTTAAGGATGCGAAGGAAAGGTTACGAAAGGCACAAGATGCTGTGTACGCGGGCCCAAGCACGAGCATGACGGCAGAAGAGAAGATGGCGCTCATCAAAGTCAACTTGGCTGAAGTGCTGAACCCAGAGATCATGGATGAAGCGTTGAAGAAGCAGGGCCATCTTAAGGTCTACTGGGGCACTGCAACAACAGGACGCCCTCACTGCGGATATGTAGGTTTTGTGTAGTTGGAATTGAGTCTCGTGCACTACTAACAGACTCGATATAGTTCGTGCCCATCCTCAAGCTTGCGCAGTTTCTTGCGGCAGGTTGCCATGTCAAGATTCTTCTCGCCGATATCCACGGTTTCCTCGACAACCTAAAGGCACCTATTGAGCTCGTCAAGTACCGCGCCGAATACTACCGCTTTACCATCACCGCACTACTTAAGGCTGTCAAAGTACCAATCGATAAGCTAGAATTTGTTCTGGGTTCGAGCTACGAATTGAACGCGGACTACACAATGGATCTCCTACGACTGGCGAGTATAACAAGTGAGGCTACTGCCAAAAAGGCTGGTGCCGAAGTCGTCAAGCAGACGGAGAACGCCCCTCTGAGTGGACTTATCTACCCCCTCATGCAAGCCCTCGACGAACAGTACCTTGATGTGGATGTTCAGTTCGGTGGTGTAGACCAACGCAAGATTTTCGCACTCGCAAAGGACGTACTGCCCAAGATCGGTTACAAGGAGCGCGCCCACTTGATGAACCCTATGGTTCCCGGTCTGCAGGGAGGAAAGATGAGCGCCTCAGACCCAGACTCCAAGATCGATGTTCTTGATGATGCAGACGTAGTCAAGCGCAAGCTTAAGAAGGCGCACGCAGCGCCAAAGGTTGTTGAAGATAACGGCGTCCTTAGCTTCGTTGAATACGTCCTCCTTCCTGCTGGTCATCTCATCTATGGGGAGCCCAAATTCGTCGTCAAGCGTCGTGAGGGTGAACCCCTTGTCTACACAGAGATTTCGAAGATGCAAGAAGACTACAGGAATGACGTCCTCACTCCCCAGGATCTCAAGCCTGCTGTCACAGAAGCCCTCATTACTCTACTCGACCCCGTACAAAAGGAATTCCAGGCCAACCCCGAATGGAAGGAAATCGAGCAAAAGGCTTACCCACCACCGCCTGTGGTTAAGAAGGAGAAGAAGGTCAAGAACAAGGGAACCTTCCACCCAAAGAGGAATGTCGAGGCTAAGCCAGATGGGCATGTTGAGGGTGCGGACAAGGCGGCGGTAGATGTGGGTACTGAAGGTGGTGAGAAAGCTATTGAGAATCTGACTTTGGAGGAGAAGAAGTAAGAAGTTGGCTATGTAAGGATAGGGGAGGCAAGATTCGAATAGAAATACACCAAAAAGAAGAAGGCAATTCATTAGTCTATGGTATCATGCTGTCAAGTCACTTCACGTCAGCCACCCATCCAACCTCTTAGCCTATTCATAGGCAAACAGTTCACATAAAGATATGCCTCTGCACTTTTTCCTCAGCTAATGCAAAGAGGAATGTTTGGCGCACACACTAGCGCCGCCGCATCTACTCCTCTTCCTCGTATACCTTGACCTTCTTCGCGTACTCGCGGATATTCGAATGAATTGTTTCTTCAATCAACTCACCCCTTCCACCTGCAACCTGCAAAATCAAGTCGTTCAAGGACATGCGACCCAGGATGTCAACGTGATCAGCTATGATTGTGCGTCAGCAAAAAAAAAAGCATAGTAGTAAAGGAGGGCCAGGAAAAGAAAGAAAGCGTACCAGTATTCGGCCCACCTCTTGGGCTAAACCGATCAGGCTCATGTTTCATCTCAAATGTCGTGACCTTTACGCCGGCAGGATTGTACCTCTTGATCTTCCATCCTTTAGCGCACATGTATCCGCTACTGAGCAGATTAACAGTACCGTCGCCTTCACCCATGACAACACCGTGGTCTACATTACCCTCGGTATACACGGTATCGAGTGTGACGTTGAGCCCGCTAACGGGGTCGTCGTCGCTACGATAGTAATATGCGCGCTCCGTCTCCTTGCCAATGCCGTAGAAGCAGTAGATTTTCAGGTTGGGAGCAAGTGGCAGACGGGTTTCGAGGGGGTTAATCCATTTGGCAGGGAGAAGCTGGTTGTCTTCGACTTGTTTGGTTGTGTGTGCTACGCCGTGCGAGTAGGATGTTTGGACCATCTTTTTGTACCAGGGTTCTGTGTTTTTGAAAAGAAAAGGGAGGCTCTCGTCGATGGTGATGTTCTTTTTTGTCAATGTAGAGTTGGCATTGCGGAACCGGATGAAACGGCCATAGGTCTCATTCTGACCAGGTGCGTCGTCGGGGGCGCCGGATTCATCGCCCCAGACGGCGTTTCCGCCAAGAGGCAGCATGGCAGAGAGACCGGGCATTGCGCGAAAGATTTCGGCACGTTCAGATCGCGAAAGAAAGCGGTCAAGCCCGTATACGGCGAAGGCATTGAGTTGGGCTGTATCTTTCATCTCTCCAGAAAGCACAGCAGGAACATCCTTCACGGCGCCGAGCATGCAGCCGGAGATGTTGATCCATGAATCGATATATGCATCTACCCAGCCCGGACCACCGCCACCATAGCCCTCTGCTTCTACCCAGTGAAGGAAGTAGTAAAGTACCTGTGAGCCCATCGAGTGTGAGAGCAGAACAACCTTCTTATTCGATACGCGGACAGCAATTTCGATGTGAGACTTGAGACGAGTGAAGTATTGGTCGCGAATCTCGTAATTCATATACGACATGCGCCAGTCGTAAGCTGCCGTGAAAGCATTCCCGGGATCATACCCTACTGTCGCGAGGTTCTCGAGAATCTTGTTCCATATCCAATATCCAGTTATGAAGAAGTCTGCTGCATCAAACCCTTGCGCTGCGCGGAGTTTGACACCTGGGGGGTCCAGACCTGTATCCTTATCGAGCATAATATGCCGCTTCCACTGTGCTTTGTCAAGGACCAATGCGCGCATCATAGTCCACGACCCCCACAGTCTCTTCCTGAAGTATTGTCTCGAGCTTTCCTCTGTACCCCACGACTCCAGGCCAGTGGAGATGACACCAGGTATCATGATCACAGGGTGCTTGGCTTTAATGCCCTGCTTCCGCGCATGCAGACCGACGGCAAAAGAATCGTAGTTTACGGCGTCTCGTTCGGTTTTCTAGTTGAGGTGGGAAAGTCAGTCTCCATCCTTCTTTACTGCCCTTTAGAGTTTCTCGTATATACAGAAACAAACGGACCTGCAACTGCTGTGCGCTCTTCACAAAGTTATCTGGTAGTGCTTCCAGTATACTCTCGAGGTTCATCTCTCCAAAACCACTAAGGTCAATCATGTCATTGTTGCTCGCGAAGAAGCCAGCAACTAGCAGTCCAAATATCCCACCAAGAGCGAAGACCCAAAAGTTCCTCCGTTTCTTCTGTTTGCTTTGCTTCTTCAGTGTCGCCAGTTGCTCTTCGGTAATCAGCCGCATATTCGGTGGCCGTTTACCACCCAGTGCTGGTGAGGGTTCGCGCGAGAGCTCAGGCGTCGAGTCCTCTGCTTCGCCATTGCCACTGCCACTGCCGCCAAAGCGGCGCCTCAGGAATGACATCTGCGGAGGTTGTTTGGAGGGGTGATGCAGGTGACAGAGTGGTGGGTAAATAGATCAAGTTCCACGGCACGAGGACTGTTTTGCTACACTCGAAATGTCCGAAACCTCCGACATGTGACGGAATGATCAGCGCAAGGGTCTCAAAAGCACGTTGCCGCCGTTTGCCAAGCCGGGAGTCCTCTCCGCAGCCCTACCTTCCTAAGCCCCTCCACTTGCCGGCTTCACCAAGTCACGACTTCCACACGCGACATGGCCGGACATGACAATGGAGCCTCTCCGGTTGAAGTTGCCAAGGCGATCGATGCCAAAGACCTGAAGGAGTCGGACTTGCAGTATATTCAATACGAGCGTTCCAAGGAAGAGCAATACCTCCCCGCGATCCGCCAACTAATTTCAAAGGACCTCTCTGAGCCGTACAGTATTTACGTATACCGTTATTTTCTGTACCAATGGGGGGATCTATGCTACATGGTACATGGTCACTTTTATAGCCAGCACCTCTCGCCTTTCCATTCCATATTATTCACTAACAGCTTATTTTCCAGGCGCTCTCCCCCACCAATGCTCTGATCGGCGTGATAACATGCAAACTCGAACCGCATCGCTCGGGCACCTATCGAGGCTATGTTGCAATGCTTGCGACGCAGCAAGAATACCGAGGCCGAGGCATAGCGACTAAGCTTGTCCGACTGGCAGTGGACGCCATGGCCGCTCGCAATGCTGACGAGATAGTTTTGGAGACGGAAGTGTCCAACACGGCAAGTCTGAAGTTGTACGAAAGACTAGGATTTATAAGAAGCAAAAGACTGCATCGGTACTACCTGAATGGGAACGCTGCATTTAGATTAATCCTCTACTTGAAGGAGGGAACGGCCTTGAAAAGGCCGGACCACGCTGCGCATAGCGAGATGGGTGAGATGCATGGCATGAGGAGACCGGATGAAGCTGAATTGTATTCATGAAATGTAAGGTAGGTAGGGTACTTTTTGCAACTCTGCGTCAACAATTTCTAAGTTGTTGACAGGCTGTGCCGTACATCTTATGGTATGCCATGCTGAAAATCCCAAATCGAATCTATAGCCTATCTAGCATACATTATCCAGCATTTCTCCTCGGTTCATTGTGTGTGCTTCTATCATACTCCGAGAAAGAGGCATAAACACTTCAATACGACAATTTTCGACATTAAGGAGCAAGGCACATGAACGATGACGCATGTCTATGCTGGCGAGCAACCTAGTCAATTCCTGCGCCCCCGTGGTCTATCTGGAGATCTGTTGTAATCGAGAAGACATCAATCGAGCATGTGTTCTTGCACGACGGCATCGTGTTGAAGATTTGAATGAGGAAACTGGTAATGTACATTAAGGGCTTCATAACACGGATTTGCCCAGCTCTTCTGAATACCACCGTCCGTTCTCACACATTTATCGTAGCAATTACGTAGCAGAAGGGCGACCAACTCTTGTTCAGAGAGCAATCGGGTATCGCCCGATCGTCATGCGCTTGGATACATGGAGGTCCTCAGCAGTGTGCTGGGCCATCCTGTATCCACACAGTCTCAGTACCGCATATATCTTTTCGGCTTTGTTTCGTACTCAGACAACTTTTGAGAATCTTCGTGTGATGGCTCATCCCAAAAAGACAGCCTCCCAGATGTTTGCACCAAAGCTGAAGGATGCTCAAATTGTGTTCTTGGACGCTTGTTTGTAGTTTCTCCCATATCAAGGTTTTCCGTCGGTTCTCGCTTGACCGATGGCTGTCTGGAATCCTGACAGTTTGATTGTTCGCGTGAACGTGGACGTCCCAGGGGAATCTGATTCGAGCCAGTCTTGTTGTGTGGCTTCTCAACCGGAGGACCCTCGTACAAATCACGATATGGGTCGTGTTCGAGTGGCAGAGAAGCGATCAGGCATGCCCGAGCAGGATTCATTGTAGCAGTCCCAGCGGCTACGACATGATCCCGCTGAGCTTGTACCTCCATGAATGCCTGTACAAGCCTATCATACTTTCCCGCCTTCTCAGCAAGTCCGTTCGGTCCCTCTAATCTGGCTTGTGTGTCAAGTTGCTCATCTTTCAATCTCTTTACTTCAGCGTTGAGGGTGTACAAGCCCTGTAGGCCCCCAACCTCATGCAACCCAATTTGGCACAGATGCACTTCCGAAACGAGGTCTTCGAGTTCTCGGACGCCGCCGACACTCTTGATCAGCGGCTGTATCGACTCCATTTGAGATATGAGTACATGTAGCCCTCCTGCCTCTCGGATGATCGGTTTGAGTACGTCAGCTTCGAGGGCCTTAGCACGCATGCCCTTGCGACCAGCCTCAGCACGCAATTGTTCGATGCTGATCGACTGCTCCTCAGAAGAGGAGGAGCCACAGACCACGTCCATATATGCTGAGCAGAGCTTGTGGAGGTCTCCATGCCTTTCATTGAGTGTATGATAGCGCTGCTCGAGTGCTTTGTATTCATAAGAAGCGAGCTCGAGCTTGCCTAGTGAGAGATTTATGATTAATTCTGCGGACAGGATAGTCAAACTTACTGCGCAACATGTCGACCTCATTCCTCGCGGCAGCGCCCATACGCTCGGGATCGTCACTGAACAGCGAAGCCGAAGAGGGAGCAATTTCGCCCTCTTCTAACTTACTGCCTTCAAGACTAACATGCGTTTGCTTTTGCTGACTGGTAACGCTCGCTGGGTTCATGTGCGGCATCTTGTTTGCGACTGTGTTGGTAGGTGTGTATGTGTATACAAAAACGCTACGTGTGGACTGTAGTTGAGGTTGACATGTTATGGTGAGGAGAGTGACTACTTGTTTGTCATGACTAATGCAAGTGTGCTCTGGGCAGGTGCGAGAACCATGCCATGAGACAATGACAAACACCAGTAAGCACCATGTGGCAGTAGCACCTTACAGTAATTTCACACATGATAGCGCTACGTCTTCGTAACTAGGCGGAATCTGGAATACGGATACGACTTTGAAATCCAAGAAACATACAATGCAGCTTTATGCTACGTCGTTCTTAAACATTCAAGTGAGTCTAATACATGTCTTCGCCCAGCCTCATACAAAAGGTAGCACCACGTGGCTCGCATATTCTCCACCAATATGCACTTGATGCGTTGCTTTGTTCCTCTCTTCAAGCTCTACCTTCTTGCGTGGTCCAAACTCCTGGACCAAGGGATACTCGCCACTAACCTGCACACTGATACTTTCACCAGTCTCAAAGTCGACGCCCATGGCCCACAGACCAATTTCGAGCTTCACGACCTCACCCGGAGGGATTTTCTGTACCTCATCATGTGTGTGGAAAGGGTATTGTGGATGTATCGATTTTGAGGCGTCGACCTTGCGGTGGGAAGCACGGAGGATGCCGGAAGGGCCGTAGTAGATCATCAGATTGCTGTAGTCTGATTCTGGAATATCGGATGCTTTTGAATATGGTGCTGCCGACCAGGGAATGTTGATCGCGATCATGGGCTTGCCTTGTGCGTCGAGTTTTCGTATCAGGACATATACTATCATATCGTTGAAGTCTGGGCAAGACATGTATAATACAGCCTTTGGAAGGCCCATGACGCGTGTGGGCTTGTCGAATTTCATGTTAAAGGCAACATGTGAGACGGGTGATGTGTTGCTCTCAGAGTTGTATGACAGGATGCTTGTTTGTACTTGTGGCGAGGATTGGAGGGTGTTATCGCCGCTGAGATATAGAGTACGGTAGTCGGTTCGTGGGATAGGAAAATCCTCTTCGACAATAGGATATATCGCTCCCTTGTCACCGTATGTGAGAGATGACATGCGCACACGTGGTGTCTTTTCCCAGTCATTCTTCTCGTTCTTGAGGTAGCGGTCGAAAAAGGAAGCGAGCTCCTCAATGGATTCTTGTACCGCCCAAAGATCATACCATTCTTGGTATGGGTCCCAGCGGAGCCATTTGTCTTTAGTATCGACTTGCATCCAGCCTCTGATTGAGCCCATAGTATGAACCTGTTTCTGATAGTTAGAATGGTATTTTCTTAATTGAATTATTGCATACAAAGCTTGAATACGAGGCGACGACGTATGTTGGGATGTTGATCTTAGAGATTTCTGCACTGGAAGACGAATGTTAGTCGAAGTTTCTCACTCAACCATCAGAAGATGCTTACCGTTTGTCTTCCCAGTAAGGGTTCATTGTGGAAGAACGTCGATACATTTCCTTGAAGTCCTCAAGTCCATTCTTTCCACGAATGACATGTTCGGTGATGAAATCGAATAGTCCATTATCCCACGCACCACCACGTACAAACTGCTCTCGGTAAAGATCGCCACACGCTTCCCATGGCGCGATGGCTTTTAGAGATGGTGGCTGTGTTGCTGCAATGAACCATTGAACAATACCCAGATGTGAGTTCCCAGAAAGTCCAACAGAGCCGTTGCACCTGAGCTATTGTCAGCCCCTTTCTTGTCCTGAAATTGGCAAAATTTACCAGTCCATTCTTGAGAGTTCCTCGATCACGTCGTGTCCATCCTCGCCTTCCTGTTTTCCCATGATAACAATGTCTCCATCTGAGTCGCCTGCACCTCGCGCATCAACATTGACAACCGCGAATCCACGGGGGCAATATTCTGCTGGATCTGGACCTTCAAAACGTTCAAGACCACTCAGGCAACCTTTGGGAACGCCGCAGCCCCATTTGACCTACACGGTGTTAGCTAGTTAATTGGTACCAGAGTGTTGTTCTTGCTGACTTTGGACATCATATCAATTCCAGTGTGCTTTTTGCCAAAAGGGCTCCAGGCAACAATGGCGGGCACCTTAGTAGCACCAATCCCTTCGCTGTTGCAGGGCCGGTAGATATCGCAGTACAGAATGCATCCATCTCTGACCTTGACAGCCACATCATGCTCGACTATCATATCTTCTGAGAGCGCGCGAGCGCCGTCGCGGCTCTGGTATCCCTTTGGAAGGGTCTCTTTGCGTGGATTGAAGCCTTGGTATCCATTTTCGCCGATCTTGGGTGGTTTGACGGCAAGATTCGCGACTTGAAAAGCGAGAGGCATGATATAGATGGTAGAGAATGAATAGCTGCCGGACGTACTGCAAGCAGAGAAAGGGAAATCGCCGCAGTTTTGATGCGGCGAATAACTACTCGTGGGACCATTGCTTGAGTCTCCCGACCGTACTCAGCCGCGATACTTCTACCGACGGTCTCGATTAATTTGCAGAAGTTCCACTCTGCATATGCGAATGGTACGGGCAAGTGGAGATGTTGGGGTTACTGGGGTTGCGGATCCCACCCACACGGGATACTTGTCCGTACTCGACCGAGATGTACTAAAGGGCCTACTCGCCCAACACCGAGGGTAGTGGATCCCTACCGTGAACGGCCGTGAACGGGTGAGAAAGTGCCTAGAGCTGAAGGATGTTTGCAACAGAAAAGTGTATATGTACGAGCAGCCTCGAGTACTTGGAAGCTAAATCACCATATATCTATCTCTTCACAACATCTTTAACAATCAAACTTTGACTGAGTATCATGGCACCATACCTCAACGGCGAAGAAGATGCCCAACAACCATATGGTGACTGGAGAGATGAGTTCTACGAGAAAGGATATGTCGTCCTCAAGGGTGTCATTCCCAAAGAGCGAGCTCTGAAGTACCGCAACAAGATGCTGGACTGGCTCGGTACATTTCCGAACGACTTCGACATCAGTAATCCAGAGACATGGACTAAAGAGAACCTTCCTCAAAGCTTCAAGAATGGCATGTATCTCAACTACTGTGCTGCACACGAAAAATATGTCTGGGAGGCGAGGCAGTACGTCCCACCCATTAGCTCGAAACTTTCAAGTAAGCGATGAATACTGATGTTGTACGCCACAGAGAACCTGGCGTTCTAGCAGCATTTGAGAAGCTTTGGAACACAAATGAACTCATTGTCTCATATGACACTATTAACCTCACATTACCAAATGCCTCGAAGATGGGTGGCTCCAAGCCGTGGCCACACGTCGATCAAGCACCTGAGCGACAGGGCCTATCCTGTGTACAAGGCATCATCAACCGTAAGCAACGAACCTTGAATTTTTTTTTTCTCTTGGTAGATTACAATCTAACATACTAAAAAAATCCAGTTTCTAAGGCTGGACCCAAAGATGGAGGTCTCGTCGTAATGGAAGGCAGTGCGAAGCTCTTCGATAAGTTTTTCAAGCAGCACCCACCGGATCGAACCAAGGGTCCTTTGGCAGCCCTTCACTACGACTTCTACCCCTTCCAGGAGTCAGACGTGAAGTGGTATGAAGAGCAAGGCTGCAAGCTGGTTAAGGTGTGCGCTGAACCCGGTGACTTGATACTCTGGGATTCGCGACAGATGCACTACGCTGTGTACCCTGAGACCGGCAATATCCGCACAATCATATATGCTTGTTACACCCCAGCGGCCATGGCATCTAAAGAGGACTTGGTAAGCAAGAAGGAGATCTTTGAGAAGTGGGAGGCGACCACACATTGGCCGCACATCAACATTCACTCACAAGGTAAAGCCATGGTGGATGGCAAGATTGATCCATGGGAAAGAACTGAGCCATTGGAGAAACCTGAGTTGACGGATAGTCTTCTCAAGTTGGCGGGAGTCAAGCCGTATTGAGATTTTGATATCCATAGTTGCGTTTTTCCCCTTTATATAGCGAATATTCATATTTGTGAGAAAACATGGTCCCAATAACCTATACCATATGCTCCTTCGAGAGTGATTCCGGTTCCATCGAAAATATTCATGATGTCATAGTTGCTTCCTTCAGCTTGGACACCAAGTCCAGGACTTGCCATGACTGGTGGATCAGATGGTATAGTCAGATCAGCAGCTACTGCAAGCTGTTGTAGCAGGTCTTGCATGGAGTACGGAGTACGTGGGCGTTCAAAGTCGTGCTGCTCCAACAAGGGTAGAAGGCCATCAAGTACAGTAGAGCCTTTTGCTGCATGAGCTGCAACAATGGAGTGCTCCTTCAACTCGATGGAGGCCTGTTTTAGCAGGCCAATGATTCGAAGTCGGGAATCACCACGATATTCGTGAGAATTTGCAAGCATATCGAGCGACATGTAAACAGCTGCTGCGACAGTCGCTGCTGATACAATCCATACGAGTCTGTAAAGCCTTGGAACGGGGGTGGCATAGTGATCCAAGATATGACTAGCCGATTGAAGAGCGAGCGGCCTGGAAATGGAAATGTCATCCTCAGGGTTCCTTGGAATCAGTACCCGAGCGATGGATAACAACATGAAGTCGATAACGTAAGTAATGAGATACCGCTGGAAGGGGATCCAAGGGTGTTCCGACTCCCATATCCGATCATCTTCAGTAACTGGGAAGCTTGGTGATAAGTGCAAGGGCAGATCTCGCCGGACAATTTGTATCTCATCAATGGCTTTCGAGAACTTTAGGTGTGTGTGATGGGTGTTTGCTTTGATGTAAATGTATACTATGTATGAAAGACGACACATGATGGAGTGGTAATGTGTAGGAGAAGGTGGCTCTAAGCTTGCGGATTCGGACGAGCCGGGGGTACTAATTGCACATGAGCTGGGTAAGACATAGTCTCCATGGCTGCTTGCGGTAGACGCCTGGCAGCAAAAGCTGGCAGGCGAGATAGATGGCGGTCGAGACCAGCTTCCGAGCCTGTAGAGACGTTGTCAATGGCACTATACTGGGGTATATATGAGTTTGGTAAGGCAGTACTTACCAATCTTTAATGACACAGGACCACCATAGACGACGACCCATTTCCCGCTTGATGGGTGAGGACCATTCTTGCCTTCGAGTAATATCTGTGGAATAGTTTGTCTCGTTCCCGAGCTTGTGCATGTCAAGAAAGCGTGCCATGTTGGTAGCAGACCCGGTAATAAGCCATTCTCTTTGATGTTCGGCAAAGTTGTAGTGGCAAAGGCTTAACACAGAGAGGGCCTGCACAGCACAGAGCGATGGGGTGCCATTAAAGGCGTATCTCTCTAGTTCCTTCAGAGCGGCTTCATACCAGAGATGGCAAGTGTGAACAGCAACAGAGACGGGATCAGCAAGGAGTAAGCCAAGTTGAGGTAAATGGGTTACATCAGGTACATCTTCTGGGTTTGAGTAGAGGATGCCGACCGCCAAGACAGCAAGATAAACAGTGATCCAGGGCCGTTGTCCGCGTTCGATGGGGACACTGAGTTCTACATTCTGCCAGAACTGTTCGTGTTCCTTTAGAAAATCATCAGCAATGATGGCGCAATGAATCCATCCGAGTTTTTGGAGGGAGAAAGTAACGAGGCCAAGACTGGCCTTCCGACTGGGAAGAAGCAGAAAAAGTGGATCCGCCGCCGGCTCGTAGAGGCGGTCCAGGATATCTTTCTCAACCCCGGTCTGAGCAGTTGCGCTAATCTTGATGCCAATATCAAACTGTTCAAAGGCAGGGACAAGATCCTCAAGTGTTGCTGCAGGCTGGTTGTAGTCTGTGGATTCACTTGTACGGCTATGGGCACATGGCTTGGACAAGGCCAGCGCAGTCTCGAGCTCAGCGATCTGAGCACGTAGAGCAGCTCGTTCACGAAGCAAGTCTTGGAACTGGATTTCAGATGGATTTCCAGCATCCTCTGCCGCCGTATAAACAGTCAGCTGACCCCTGACCCGCGCAATGGGTCTTTTACACTCGTGGGCAGCGTTCCTGCGGATACACGGCTGACAGGGGCTCTTTTTGTCGCACTTGATTTTGCGACGTCCGCACTCGATGCACGAGCGAGACACGCGTTGCGACGTCTTGATGGTCGGTTCACTCATGGGGGGGTCGGTGTCAGCAAGCAAGCGAGTGGACGAGTGAGTGCGTGTGTGGGTGCGTACGTAGTGTGTGTTGGTGTGGGTGTGCAAGACAGCTGGTGTGGACGATATGCCGAAGACATGAACATGAGGCTGAAACCGACTTTCGGGCTTCCCCACAGAAGTTTACCCCATGTCTAGACCAGACCAATCCCCACACCCTAGCCCGCGTCCTCCACAATCCGGCACCCGTTAATTGGACTGGGCGGCCCAGCTCGGGGGAGTTATCGAGCACCGATACTGTATCCCCCCATCAAGGCAATGCAATGGCCACGCCAGACATACCAACCTCGGGTTGCTGAGCAATACAAATTGACCGGCATGCCATGATGTCCATCCTCATCAGCGGTTCGTCATCATGGCGACTGAAGACTACAAGGCCGAAGCGAGCGCCCATATTGAGATTCTGGGCGCGCACAAGAAAGCTTCAAAGCCCGTCGTCGGCACCATCAAGCTTTTCAACGAAGACGGTATTGTCCTGATCCCGACTCCGAGCCGAGATCCAAATGGTAGGTCACCGGCATACCAACATTGTGTTTGGCCTTGAAGCCAGGCTGACACGCTCAAGATCCGCTCAATCTGCCCAAATGGCAAAAGTACATCATCCTCATTATAGTTGGTCTCTATGCTGCAACTGGCAACCTTATGGCAAGCGGAATCAACTCCATCCTGCCTATAGTGCAAGCCTCATATGGTGGAGACCCAAGAACCAGTGATCTCGCAACCTGGCCTGCATTTTTCATGGGTATCGGAAACCTGATCGCAATACCTGTCGCTCATGCCGTCGGTCGAAGGCCAGTGTATCTATTGTCGACCGTTGTTTTGTCTTTCGGCTGTCTCTGGTGCGCGTATAGTAGCAGCTTATCCTCACATATCGCTGGGAGAGACATAATGTCTATTGGTGCAGGTCAAGCCGAGGCTCTCTGTCCCATTGTTGTGCAGGAGATCTTTTATCTGCACGAGAGAGGACATGTGATTGCCTGGTTTTGTGCGCTCCAGACACTAGGCACTGCAGCCCTTATTGTTGCAAGCTCGTACCTTGCCAACGACCTCGGTTGGAGGTGGTGGTATGGTATCTTTGGATGCTTAAGTGGCGCCATTAGTGTTCTTTCCATCGTCTTTGTGGTCGAGACAAAGTATGAGCGCACCCTGGAAGCACTGAGTAAGCATATACCAAATCTGATACCACGACACCCGTGCTAACGTTGTGCAGCTGGTCAAGGCATTGACGAGGATGGAACGCTGGTTCCAGTGACAACAAATACTAAGCGCGATCTTGATACCGTCAATTACGCTCCGCGTAGCTTTATTCGAGACATGCTACCATGGAAAGGCTACGCACACTGGTCGGAAGCAATCACTTGCTGGAAACAGATGATCACGCTTATCTGGTTCCCCAACGTTCTCTGGCTGTCTTTGGTCAACTCTGCGGCTCTTGGTATATACGTTCTCATGTCAGCACTGTTTGCCAACGTACTGGTACACCCACCATATTCATGGAACTTCGATATGCTTGGTTATGTATTCGTTGGGCAGGTCATTACTGCAGTTGCGGTGCCCTTCTTCTGTGGATATTTGAGCGATTTGGCGGTCAAGATGATGAGTAAGAGGAACAACGGCATCAGTCAACCCGAGTACCGCTATATCGCTGTCATCATACCACTCATATCCATCCTCATATCGACAATCATCTATGGAATGACTGCTCAGAAACCTCAGGATTGGAGTTGGGCGGGTATCGTCGTCACGATCAACGTCGAGTACTTTGGCTTCGTCGGTGTCGTTGTGTCCAGTCTGGTTTATTGCATGGATGCTTACCCCCAGCGAATTGATGCCGCCCTTGTTCTGATCTGCTCTTTGAGGGGTTTCATCGGCTTCGGAATCTCTTTCGGGTCCATCAGCTTCGTTGAAAAGGCTGGATACGAAGGTGCCTTCAATATTTGTGCGGGTATTGTGGCAGCCTTGATGAGTCTTGGTATTCCTCTTTATTATTTTGGTCCAAAGATTCGCTCTTTCACCCAAAAGTATGCTCAGGATGACTGAGTGGGAGTTTTTTTCTTTACCATGATGAGATTGAGAGTTTCTCAGCATACCGCATTACAACGCAGCGAGCTGGCTATTGAAAACCCGCCTTGTCACAATAGGTGGTGAGAACTGTAGACTCTATTAGGAAGAGCAATCATGTACATACCGATTTCCAATATTCGAAAGATGAACAGCTTTGGCAATAATGATATCACCAGCAAAAGAGCCTATGTGCATAGTCGTGATATCAGTGAAGCGTCTACGTAATTGTTGATCAGCCGTGGACTGTGACCAGAGGAGCAACTTGCGTTTCAGCGCATCATAGAATGCCGATATTCAGCTCGTACGAATCATGGCCTCGCCTCAGTTCCGAATCAAACAGCACAGAAAAGAAACCCCCCGTGATGATTAGCAGGTACATGCATGTCACTCTGCATTCACGGGCTTGCTGTGCGATAGAAAGAGCATGTGCTTCATAGGGTGACCAAATACATTGCAGCTTGGTTTGAGAGTACTGTAAAACCAGGAAAGTATTTGGATGCGTTGAGTTGTATATTTTTCTTATCTGGAATGATGCTCTAAGCATGATGATACGCAATACAGGAGGGTATCGCAATGACTCGTCCCACACTCCTGTTTCCCTTATATGGCCAAACAAAAAAAACTCCTGTACTATGCTCACACCCAACCAGACGCCATTTATGCTTATTTTTTACTCGTGCTCTCGTCAAAACATTAAAACCAGGCTATTCTTGTTCAACAACATCGAGCAATTCCTTCTGTTCAGCCTCGCTCTCTTCATAAGTTTTGACCAGGAAAGGATGTTCCAATGCCTCGGCAGCTGTGATTCGCTTTGCTGGGTTGCATTCCAGAAGGCGGTACAGGAACTGAACGGCCTCCTTCTCCTCTTCTTCAAGTTCCTTCTTGGGCTGGCTCTTGTCGCCTGTCCGCCCTGTACACCAAAGGATAATCTTCTCTAAACTATGTCCGCCCTCGCTATAGCTGGGTACATTGGTCTCAAAGACTTGGCCATGTAATAGTGCCGTCTCCCGCATCTTCTTCCGTCCAAAGATAGTGGTGATCTCGAGCAGTGCATCGATGTCATCTGCGCTGTGGAAAAAGGGAAAGCGGCGTGAAAGCATAGTCAGAAGGATGACACCAACACTCCATACATCAATAGAACAGGTCTGCTGAGTACACTTCAGGAGTACCTCCGGGGCACGGAAACCACGGGTACCCGCGCGATTAGCGCGTCTACTGTTGCGTGTGTCATTCTTTGGATAGGCGCCAACACTGTGGCCTGTTGATTGCGTCTGGGCATAGACGCTGTGAGATATTCTGTAGCGGCGGTCCTCTTCGTTGAGATGGCATGCACAATTGTGCCAATCTGTGCCTTCACGCTCCGCAAGACCAAAGTCAACCAAGACACCACGAGATTGTGACGTGTTGTATAGAAAGTTGGTAGGCTTGACGTCACGGTGGATAATACCCTTCTGGTGCACTGCTGCAAGGGCAGTAAACAAACTCCGGAAGTAAAAGCGCATATCTGATATCTTCATGTCACGGTAGTAATCTCGGAAGTCGCGATGCTGAAAGTACGGTAGTACAGCAACTACCTGGTCCAAATGGCGGAAAGCGGTGATGAGCGGGCATACGGAGTCTGAATCTCTGAGGTCGTGAAGAAGCTCGAGTTCGTTGAAGATGCGTATCGGACTGCTTGTGACATAGATTTTCTTGATGGCCACATAGTGGGGTCGCCGACCGGATTGTTTCCTGCGGGAAGGAGACATCGATTTGTTCTTTTCGCGCTCATCAATGTCCCAGTTGTTGTTGTATTTATCGTATTCCAAATCCTCGGCCTTATAGACAGTGGAGAAGGTTCCTGCAACGAAAGGTGAGCCACCCCGCTAGGTACCCTGCATTGCTGCAAGCTAATGAAACAAGACATACCCTCTCCAATGCGATTGATCAGTCGGAAACGCTTGCTGATTCCGACAAAGGTCTCTTCGAAACGGGCCATGTCTTCTTGAACGGAATCCTCGACTTCCTCATCGCTGCTGTCGACTGTCTGTCCACTTTCGTCGAGCGGATCTGTGCTTTCATCCATAGTCTCCTCAGCTTCTTCAGCCTTTACGGGGTCCTCGTGGACATCGATGGCTTCTGCATTTCGCAGCGAAGTTCGTGCCTTTGCCATGGGATGTTTGTGTGTTCGTGTGTGTTGTGTAGAATGGCACATGAATCTTTGCACAGTATATGGGGAGACGCGTTCCGCGATTGAACCCTTACCACTAGCACAGAAGCGGAAGCATGATGACAAGCCGCACGGACCAATAAACACATGCAACGCGCCCTCTCGGCAGGTGAGACGATAGCCCGCATTGTCCTTTCATTTGAATAAACCACCCCACTCTCGACGTTCCTTTCGTCGCTTCTTTTCCTTTTTGTCTTTTGATTCCCGCAGGCGAGTCTAGTCATCATGGATGCGCGCGTGGATTTCGACATCAACGAGGCGGTCAAGCTGTTCGACAGCGACCCTTCCACAATCCCCACGCCCGAGGCCCCGCAAACACTGCAGGACTGCGAAGATGACCCAGAAGCGCTGTCATCGCCCGGATTGATAAACAGCGAGCTCAATCCTGTTGTCGATGCCGTGGCGGAGAGCCCAGATGCGATTACTCGCAGCTCTGTTTTCGATACGCTGCAATTTCTGCTGAAGTGCGTTCCTGCATATCCAAGGATGTAAAAACATATAGCACAGAACCTAATTGTAAACTGTTTCGGCTATCTAGGAACTCGTCGCAAATCCCACCCGCCATTCTCAGCAAGATTCTCGACCTCGTATCCTCCGCACTATCCACGCAAGCCGACATAATACATGCCGACCTCGAGGCTGAAGAGCAGGATGCGATACCTCACCACAAGAATCTGCTCGAAATGTACGGCTTCCTTCTCCGCTGGACCATCTCTGCGGTTGAAACAAGAGCGCTGGAGAAATCAGCGTCTGCGCCAGCAGCGAGGGGGCGGGGTAAGGCCACGAAGACCAAAGCTGGTGGAGGAAAAGAAGGCACCTGGGACGCCTCCGCCCAACTAGAGACGGCATTAGACAGGATGAGCAAAGTACTCAGACTCAAGCTGGGCCGTATATTCGTCACCACATCAGAGCGAGACACATTTATCGGCCTGTTTACGAAGCCAGTATATCACATACTCGAGAATGAGGCAAGAGTCAAGAATAATGCGATACGCAATCATTGTTTCAGGGTCCTATGTTTTGCCGTCAAGTCACACGGGCACGCATACAGTAGGTACACTACAGATTGATAGGATACATCTGCTGACGACAATGATAGCCGCTCAAACATCCATCAACCAGAGCCTGACATATTTTGAGCATCTATCAGAACCCATGGCCGAGTTCCTCTTTACACTCGCCGATGCTTTTGACTACCCACAACTCACTGAGGACGTCTTGAAGGATATCAGTAGCAAAGAGTTCAGTTCCACCGACTTGAAGGGGCCAAAGTCTATCTCCACTTTCCTTACTAAAATTTCCGAACTCACACCACATCTTGTAATCCGGCAGATGACACTGCTTGCGAACCTTCTAGACAGCGAGTCGTATACCCTGCGTTGCGCGCTTATTGAAGTCTGTGGAAATTTGATCACCATGCTTAGCAAGCTGAGTCAAGACGACCGCAGCGAAAACCACAAAGCCCAGATCCGGATTTTCTTTGATGTTTTGGAAGACCGCTTCCTTGACATCAACCCGTATTGCCGTGCTCGAGTAATGCAGGTTTATGTCAAGCTTTGCGATCTCGAGCAGAAATACCCTAAGCGCAGGCAAAAGGTCGCTGAACTTGCTGCACGCAGTCTCGAAGATAAGAGTAGCAACGTCCGTCGAAATGCAATCAAGCTGCTTGCCAAGCTCATCTCAACACACCCTTTTACAGCTTTCGATGGAGGGTTGCTGTCAACTAAGGATTGGACTCAGCGGTTAGAGGAATGTGAAGCTCAAATCAACGCCTTGCAGCCCCCAGAAGAGTTGAGAGAACGTCCGCCAGGTGATCAGACCGTGGATGAGACGCTGCTCCAAGATGCAACTCAAGTTGACAATGAAGACGCGGAAGGGCCGAAACACCCCTCTGAGATGAGTGAAGAAGAGAAGGCTGCTGCCATCGAAAAAGCCCAAAAAGATGCAGCGACCGCACAGGAGCTCGAGAAATTCCAGGCGGTGCGCAAGTTTCTGCTTGAAGCACTCAAGTTCATTGAAGTCATCAATGACGCCGCGGAGATTATCACTCAGCTGCTATCATCCAAGAACAAGAGCGAGGTCATTGAAGCCATGGACTTCTTCACTACGATCGACGCGTACAAGATTGCGAATGCAAAGCTTGGTATCCGAAGAATGTTGCGCCTCATCTGGACCAAAGGCAATAGTGACGAAGGCAAAGGTGTGCAGACTCACCTACTTGAGTGCTACAAGGGCTTGTTCTTCGACGCACCACCCGGATTTGATGACAATGCGGTCGCAAACTACATCTCCAAGAACATGATCAGTTTGACCTTCGGTACAACGCCAGCAGAACTGACTTCCCTTGAGCAGCTTCTTAGCACTATGATGAAGCAGGGGCTAGTCAATGGCTTGGTTATTCAGAAGCTTTGGCAGATCTATGGTTATCAGAAGAAAGACATCTCCAAGAACCAGCGTAGAGGAGCTATCATCGTTCTGGGCATGTTGGCACTATCCACACCTGACATTGTGGTACAAGAGATGGAGACTTGCCTGAGAATCGGTCTAGGAGAGCTTGGTAGACGAGATTTAGGGCTCGCTCGGTATACCTGCATAGCTCTACGTCGTATGAGCCAACCGCCAGGAAAGCAAATCTCCAGTGATGCTCCAGCTCAAACTGTAAAACTACCAAACGACCACGCGGTGCTAGTAAGGCTTGCAGCAATCACAGAGATGACCTCGGACAGCAAGGAGTGGTACGGAGTAGCAGAACAGGCTATCAGTGCCATATACATCTTGTCCAAACATCCCGACGTCCTCTGTTCGGAAATCATTCGCAAGATCACCAAACGTGTCTTCGCTGGGCAACACAAATCCGAGTCACGTCCCACATCGAGTTCCAGCGCGGCTAAACCAACAGAAGAGGATGTGGAGATGACAGACGCCCCTGCAGTCGATGAACCCCAGCCAAAGAAGCAGAACTCCGCTCTCGCTCTGTCACAACTGTTGTTCGTCGTTGGTCATGTCGCGATTAAGCAAATCGTTCACCTTGAGCTTTGTGAGCTAGAGTTCAAACGTCGCAAAGCTGAAAAGGACAAGAAGAATGCATCCGGTCCTCGAAAGTCGACGGCGTCTGCAACCGATCCTACCCCCCTGAAGAAAGGCCGCAAACGAGGCGCGACTAAGGAGCCGACGCCGGCCCCTGACGACGCCGACGAACTGGATCTCATGGCTGGTACTACAGAGGATGACTTTACCGAAGCCATTGCGCAGGTTCGCGAACGTGAGCTCCTGTATGGTCCACAGTCCCTGTTGGCAAACTTTGGCCCGTTGGTGGCAGACATTTGCGCCAACAATACTTCGTACAACCACCCGACACTGCAAGCCCAAGCAGCACTGTGCTTGGCCAAG
The DNA here is from genome assembly GCA_036172615.1 of Curvularia verruculosa. NCBI lineage: Eukaryota > Fungi > Ascomycota > Dothideomycetes > Pleosporales > Pleosporaceae > Curvularia > Curvularia verruculosa. The sequence continues at coordinate 6,388 of JAWDHC010000157.1, read as the reverse complement.
CTCATGTGCGTAAGCTCGGAGTATTGCGAGACCAACCTCGGCTTGCTACTCACTATTCTTGAGAGGAGCCAAGATGCTGTCGTCCGCAGCAATCTCGTCGTAGCGCTCGGTGATATGGCAGTGTGCTTCAACCATCTCATTGATGAAAACACCGACTTCCTCTATCGGCGTTTGAATGACGGTGACCCCAGCGTCAAGCGGACTTGTCTGATGACTCTTACTTTCTTAATCTTGGCCGGTCAAGTGAAGGTCAAGGGCCAACTAGGCGAGATGGCCAAGTGCCTCGAAGACAGCGACAAGAAGATTGCAGATATGGCACGCATGTTCTTCACTGAGTTGTCGACCAAGGACAACGCTGTCTACAACCAATTCATTGACATGTTCAGTGTGCTCAGTGCAGACACAGGACTTAGTGAAGAGGCACTGAAGAGGATCATCAAATTCCTGGCTGGGTTTATTGAGAAGGTATGGCTCCATGGCAGCTTACACAATCTTACGACCTCAATACTAACGTTATGTAGGACAAACACGCCAAGCAACTGGCTGCCAAACTTGCTTCAAGGCTACCAAGAGCTGAGAATGAGAGGCAGTGGAACGATATTGCATATGCCTTGGGTCAGTTGCAGCACAAGGACGAAGAGATTCAGAAGATGGTATCGGAAGGCTTCAAGGTTGTCCAGACGGCTGCATAAAGGCTTTGTGATCTGTTCTGATGTTGGGCTTGTTCATGATTGTATGGATACGATATTGATACCCTGGGCATTGAGCTGGTGTTGAATTTGGCGTTGCGGTGGATGGGAAACGTGATGTCCTGTGGAAAGTGAGGACTTGAACGTTGCGTGAAATATATGCATTCCAAACACAGTTTTTGGTATCACACCATAATTTACATGTCCAACTCTTGTATATTTACTACAAGGTCTGCTTTTTCGCATCCTTCACTTTGCTTTCGGCCTTGACTTCTTCCTTTGTCTTCTTGCCTGCCGCCACTCTCCTCTCCTTTGCTGTCTTTTGCTGGCCAACTTGCCCACCATGCGCCTCCAACCTTGCCTTCTCGTTCTCTGTGTGTACCTTCATGCGCTCCATGGCTTCTTCAAGCGTCGGTATCCGAAGTCCCTGCTTCCTTGCTTGTGCCAGTCTCTGCACACTCACTTGCCTTCCCCGCGCAGCACTCCTCACGTCCTTCAATAACCGGTCTCTGATGCGCTGTTCGTCTAATTGGGCTTGGGTGAGGACTGGAGGACGGTTTTCTACGGGCTCGCCAAAGGGCGCAACAATGGAGGTTACAACATGGCGGATGGCTGTGGAAGTGCGGTGTCCAGACGTTATACGGACGATATCACCTTCAACGAGGGAATTGTTGGGGTCGCGGACAAGGTAGGTGATAGGAGCGGGGAAATGCTGTAATTTATTTGTTAACACTGGAAAATTTTGTACGTGTTCCAACTGCTAATGCTTACTTTTCTAAACTTCTTGTTCCATTCTTGGTTTGCGACACGCACTTTTACTGCTTTTGACATCTTCCCAGCCGAGACCACGACGCCAACCTTGTGGCTTGCAAAGTATTCTTGAACAATTGGCTTCCCAGCCTTGACTTTGTTCGCTATCGACGCCATAATGGGTGGCTGTGCGGTGGTGGTGCTGTTCTCAGTCGTGTGTGGTTGATGCGTCAGATGCGGAGGTCTCCCGGAGGTGCGCTAGCGCTGCAAGCGCGTCCGTATACTGAGTTCGAGTCCGAAAGAGTCAAGACAGCAACTCAATGCGTCGTTTCGGGATATCTGGCCGTGGGTCGGGGGCGTGGGGAATAGCTGCAGCCTCAATCAACTACAGTCTGGGCCAGCGGCCGCCTCGCACAAAAAGTGAAGTCGGTAATGCCAAGGCTTAACTCCGATTGGTCACATAATCTACGTTACTGCTATCGTGTCCCGAAGCTACAACTTCACCTTTCACTCACAACTTCTCCATATCAACTTTACTTCTCCTTCTATTTTCTTCATTTTCGCGGTCGCCTGGCCGTACTGGTTGTTTGCAAACTTCATGTAGTTTTGTTTTCACACTTGTATACGGATACGCATATTCCGTCCGCTCACTTTATCAAGTTCAAAGTCGCCGTTGGCGCACTTGAGATCACACAATGCTCCTACGGATAGCGCTGTTTTTCGTTGTCGCTTGTCTGGCGCTACTGGTTGTTGGTGCGGAGGATTATTACAAGGTATGCAGACTCAATCTTCTATATTTCGCATATTTGCCTTTGTCGCAATCATAGGCAACACTGGCTAATTGAGTTGTGCAGCTACTGGGCCTTGAGAAAGATGCCTCAGAGCGCCAGATCAAGAAAGCATACCGAACTCTCAGCAAGAAATATCATCCAGACAAGAATCCGTACGTCTAGCATTCCACCACCAGACCACTAGTATTTTGTTGACTCATGACAGTGGCGACGAAACCGCGAACCAGAAATTCGTCGAGATCGCCGAGGCCTACGAGGTTCTTGTTGAGAAAGAGACCCGCAAGATCTATGATCAATACGGCCATGAAGGCATTCAGCAGCACAAGCAGGGTGGTGGCCCTCGCCAACATCATGATCCCTTTGACCTCTTTTCGCGCTTCTTTGGTGGCTCAGGACATTTTGGACACCATGGCGGGGAGCGACGGGGACCAAACATGGAGGTCAGGGTAGCTGTTCCTCTGCGGGACTTTTACAATGGCCGAAAGACAGAATTCACAATCGAAAAGCAAGCTATTTGTTCGGCTTGTGAGGGATCAGGTTCAGAAGACGGGCATGTGGAGACTTGCGGCGCATGTGGTGGACGAGGCATTCGGATTCAGCGACAACAACTCGCGCCGGGACTCTTCCAGCAAGTCCAGGTACATTGTGACCAATGTCATGGTAAAGGCAAAACGATCAAGCACCCTTGTCCGGTCTGCAGTGGCAGCAGAGTTATTCGCGAGTCCGAGACACACCAACTCGAGATTGAGAAGGGTATGCCTAACGGCGTACGCATCACCTACGAGAATGAGGCAGATGAAAGCCCAGACTACGTTGCTGGTGACCTCATTGTTCATCTCGCTGAGACTGAACCTGCTTTGGGACAACAAGATCACGAGCGCACCGATGGTACTTTCTTCCGAAGACGGGGCAAAGACCTCTTCTGGCGGGAGGTTCTCTCCCTCAGGGAAGCATGGATGGGCGACTGGACTCGCAACATCACACATCTTGATGGCCACATTGTTCAATTATCCCGCAAACGCGGCGAGGTTGTACAGCCTAATCTTGTTGAGATTATCAAGGAAGAAGGTATGCCGATTTGGCACCAGCAACTCGATAACAACGAGGGATTGCAATTCGGTGACCTGCACGTTGAGTATGTAGTTGTGCTACCGGACCAGATGGAGAAGGGCATGGAGAAAGACTTCTGGAGTGTCTGGGAGAAGTACAGGAAGAAGAACGGTGTTCACATGGATGCCGAGTTTGGCAGGCCACAGGAGGCTATCAAGATGCCGGAACCAGATGCGCATGATGAGCTATAGTGTTTTCCTTTGCATTGCCGGAACGGAAGACAAGGAGAGTCTTGTACGAATTAAACGCGAAATACCCGTTGATGATTGACGGTGGTGGAGTTGAGGAGTCCAAAGCATGGCAAAGGGGATAGAGGTACAGCTTTGTTTTGTTGATATAGATCAAAGTGTTTACAAATGATATAGTTATATATGTTGGTCTTGTTGTCTTTGTACGAGATGATCTTTTCAGATGGAACAAGATGATGCTAGTAGTCATATGTCTATGATAAGAAAACACATACACTAGCTAGCCTTGAATCTATCTTTGATATATGGCTCATTTGCACAGTAGCATTTCAGCATTTCAGGAGCCGGATTTCGAATGTCAGACTTCGGATTGAGATGAATAATGGAGTTTGGAATTATGGTGTGCATCTCTTGCTAAGTACAATTCCTTTTCTAGTATAAAAGAGCAGAATATTGAAAAAGGAAATACTCTGGTAATCTCAGTAACAAAGATATGTCGGCGAATATCAAACTCTCTTATTTAGTACATATATGTCAAGGTCCTATGAGAAGGTGTAAGACATGGGAATCCACAGTTGATGGATGGAACCTATCGGTCTTCATCCTGCAAAGAGTTCAGGTCTGAGGCACAAAATAGGCAGCAAGATTTTTTGCCTTCAACTTATGAGGCGAGAAGAAATTCCATTTCCTGTTTTTCCGATCTTCGCTTACCAACATGAAACTAAGAAGAACTTGTAGCACATCCTCATTCTCTCAGGTGCATATACCCTCGTTCCATGATTATTTCATGTGAGAGAAGGAGAACATAACCGTTTGTAGCAATAGCAGCGACTTTGTGCCAATGTCTCGATATCTTGGCACTCGGTTTCATGACGTAACGTTTCTAATGACGACATGTGCCAAAAGTGTGATGAATTGTTCGATTGCTCTCTAACAAGACGTTGTATTTCCACAACTGACACATCCTAAGATAACAATCCGTGTTCTAAAACAAGTCCCATCCCCCCTGTCATTGGTGCTTAATGCCGGTCCCGAAACACTTTACTCAAATCCTCGCCTCAAACGGGAACAGCCCGCGCGAACAAGCGCGCAAGCCAAACTACTCACAAAGTGAAACCCGGTCGACACTTTCTTCGATCTCCATCCAATTCTTCAAGGATCCTTTCGATCGTGTGCGAAGGCTCCTCCACATCTAGATAGGGTCGCATACGGAATAACTCTTCCGTTACGCGCGGCGTATAGAACTAAAACTAGACTCCTGACGCGTAAATGCGTCGCTTTCTTCCCCCCCCACAATCCGAAGTATTCCTTGTAGTACTGCATGATCCCAAAGAGCCAAGTCGTTTTTACTGACTTTGTTTTGCCGTGTATGCGTATACAATGCAATACGCAGGTCGCTGACTCTTCCTGCACACCAGTATACACCCACACAAATCGACGTATGGCTGAATAAGTGGGTGAGGCTGGTTGCGGCTTGTATGATATGTAAGGGTTGTGTGACCCCATTCTTGGCACCGTATGCATTCTGCGGGGTGCAAGGAAAGAGAGAGGGATGTGAGAGATACGAGGGACGTGCTGCGGCGCATTATGTACGTTACATGAAAGGATCTGGGCGGTTAACTGGAGCCAGTGACAAGTATAGAAAAGGCAAGGCTGCAGGAAAGAGGAAAGGAATTCATTTGGATTGATCAAGGGTGGTTGGTCAGAGTTTTTGTTTGTCAGCTCCCTTGTTTGAGATAGTCAAGGAAGAGTAATTCGCTGCGTAACACCTAAATAGTAGATGCGGGGCCGGGATGGGTTTATGGCTCCATTTGACGCGCGTAAGAAAGTTGACTTGACTAGGAAAATGCCTCATTGACACAGAGCGTCTGTGAGGTCAAAGGGAGATGTAACGTTGTAGTCGTTTAGTGGAGTGTCCTTTTTTTGATACAGTCGTATGCACTTCCAGTTTCCGTTTTTCTTGCTCGCTCCTGACCTTGCTTAGCAAAGGCTTTATCTATATTGGTATAGTATCGGCTACAAGCCTCTTGCCAGCCGCCCCTTGCAAAAAGGCTCTACAGCCTTAACATTAGCTCTTCTAAAGCCACAGTTCTACGTAGTACAGTATATTCTATCCCCGAAAAAAGAAATCAAGAATGTACGCATACTATAGTAATGCATACACTGCTAGTTTAGCGCGTTGTTTGTTTAGTGCAAGCACTAATGGTCAAAAGTAGGAAAATCTATGATAGCAATAAACGATAATCTACGTGCGCCTAAACAGTTCCTTCAGTCGCTCTTTAACCTTTGGCTTCTCCTTTCTTTTTTTTCCACGGCTATTCCCAGATTGTGTATCTATATGCGCTGACGACTCAGATACGCTGACAGCACAAATTCTGGACGCAAGGTGTATGCACCTCTTACTCGAAGACCCAAGCACATGTTGTAAGCCAGATAACGCAGTATCATACATAGCTAGTGCTTCTGTAGGCTTTGCTTGTTTTTCATAGAGGTTGCCTAGATTCTCGAAAGTGTTAAGAGCTGGGAGGTATCGCAAGACAGGACTGTCGCCGAGCGCTTTCTTATACCCTCGCAGCGCCCGTTCGAACATCTGCTTCGCTTCGTCCAACCTGCCTTGGGTCAAGTAGAGGCTGCCCAGGTTGTTGACTGTATCTAGTGTTAATATGTGACTAGGCCCCAGTACCTTCGCCTTCTCTCGCAGCGCCCGCTCGTACATTTGCTCCGCCTCGTCTAGCTTGCCTTGGTCCGCATAGAGCATGCCCAGGTTGTTGACTGTATCTAGTGTTGATTTGTGACTAGGCCCCAGTACCTTCGCCTTCTCTCGCAGCGCCCGCTCGTACATTTGCTCCGCCTCGTCTAG